>PVKS010001908.1:0-128984 GCA_004027875.1 Aplodontia rufa | reverse complement strand
TGTTGAGAAAGTCTTTGCCTACTCCCAAATGTTGAAGTGTTGGACCAATTTTGTCTTCTATCAGTTGCAACGTATTTGTATTCTTGATTGCCATTTTAACTGGAGTGAGATGGAATTTCGTTGTAGCTTTGATTTGTACTTCCCTAATGGTTGAAGATGTTGAACATTTTTTACATAATTGTTGGTCATTTGTACTTCAGTTCATTTGTCCATTTATTATTAGGTTGTCTTTATAATGTTGAGTTTTTAAGTTCTTTATACGTTCTGGACATTAGTCCTCTGGGAGAGGAATAGTGGGCAAAGACTCTCATTCCGTAGGTTGTCTCTTTGTTGTTTCCTTTGCTGTACAGAAGTTGTTTAATTTGATGCCCTCCCATTATTTCCTGAGCTATAGAGATCTTATTCTACAAACCTTTGTACCTATGTAATGAAATGTTTCCCCTATTTGTCTTCAAACAGAGGCAGTTTCTGGTCTTATATTTAAGTCTTTGGTTCATTCTTCACAGGGTGAAAGACAAGGATCTAGTTTCAATATTCTACATGCAGATATCCAGTTTTCCTAGCACCACTTGTTAACTCCCTCCTTTCTCCAATGTATGTTTTCGGTTCCTTTGTCAAGAATCGGATGTCTATAGTTTTGTGGGTTTGTCTCTGTATCTGCTGTTCTGTTCCACTGATCTATCTAGCTGTTTTTCACCAGCACCATGCTGTTTTAGTTACTGTAGTTCTGTGAAATAATTTTAATTCAGATATTGTGATGCTTCCAAAACAAAAAAAAGCAAAAGTCTGGGCCTTTTGTTCTTCCATTTGAATTTTAGAATTTTTTTTTCTAGATCATTGGTATTTTGATGGGATTGCATTGAATCTGTACATCACTTTTGGCAGTGTGGCCATTTTAACTCTATTCTGCCTATCCATGAACATGGGAGGTCAACAAAACCAAACATTATTGGCAGTTGACTGTAGAGAAAGATGATAAAGCCACCAAAGATGGAGGATATTGAGCATTCTTAGGAGGAGGAAAAAATATTGATTAGACTTTGGTAAATGCTGAAAGGGGTGATAAGCCTAGCACTTTTACTCAGGCATATAAAATGAGGTCATATTAGTTGTAATAGATGGAGAGAATGTGGAGCCACTAAGCAGAAGCTGTGCCAGTCAGCAGCAGAGTCCTGTGGAAGTTGAGATAAGAGATAAGTAACACCTTGTTATTAGCCAGAGAATCACATCATAGTAGACACTGGGAACATTGTGGTATGGTGACTGAAATCATCAAATAGGCATTAGGGCAAACATTTCAGAAAATTAATGGGCTATTGTTAAATGTGCAAAATTAGTTGGGAAATTACTAATTGGTGTTGGACAGAATGCCATTCAAACAGGTGACTTCACGAAGAGCATAAACTATTGGTCAGAACATGGCGATGTCAGTTGGTCACTGAAATTAGGAATTGCATTCAAATGTATTGGATTATATACATACACAGTAAGAATTTCTTAAATAAGTCAAAGGTTACCCTTTTTTATTACTTAAGAAAGGAAAATCAGGGAAAGGGAGGGAAATTGGGGGGGCACTCCTGGGGGTAAATCTAGTATCCAGAAACTATACACATTTTATATTATTTTGTTAAAAATTTGTATGGTTGTTAAAAAATTAAAATTAAAAAAGTATCAAAAAAGAAAGGAAAATCAGGGCTGCTTTAGTGGCCTAGCACCCATCCTCATAGTTACCTTTTGATTCAAGATGGCTGATATAGCTCCAGCCTCTAGGTATTCAATCCCCTTAAATGTCAAAGAAGGAAAGAATTAAGAGAATATATATATATCCCTACTATAGCAGCCCATTCTAAAGAGCTCTCTCAGGAAACAGATCCCATCTTCAGCCCCTGGTTGCTAGAGAGACAGGAAATGTAAAAGTATACCCTCAAAGATGAAGAACACTGAGTATACCCAGAAGGAGGAAAAAAAATTGAAGAAGATTAGATTTTCATAAGGGAAAAGGAGATACGTGGTAAACTAACCTTTGTGTTGGATGAAAGGGTAGGGAAGGTATTACTCTATACCCAAGAAATATGCTTGTGTGAGACATCTTCAGATAAGGGAAAGTTGGGGTGAAGAAAATGAGACGACACCAAACACATGTCACAAGAAGAGTATACCAGAGACTGTGTGATGCATTCTCTTTACAATCTGTCACCAAAAATCGATTTCATGTCACATTGGTTGAGAGCTGTGTTCCAATCCTGGTTCTGCCAACTAACTTAGTAGATGACTTTAGGCGGGTTTTCTTGCTTGCTCTGGGCCTCAGTTTGTCCATCTATTAAGTGGAAACAGCAGTCCATTTCCCTAAGGTGATTGTGAGGCTGGACTGCGATGCTTTGCCGGAGGTCTTGGTATAGAGCTGAGCATTCAGGAGGTCCCAGCAACATGGGGGAGGCACCTCTGCTAGATATTCTGTTCCTCTGGAAGAAAAGCAGTTAGCCAGCCCTTGCTTTGTTCCACCTCATGCTGGAAGGAAGGAGGAAAATTTTCCTCATCCTGTCAGCTTTGGTCCTGGATAACCTAGAAGAGTTTGATGAAGCATAACAAGAAGAAACAGGAATATTGAGAGAGAGCCGCACTCCTAGCTATAGAGGGTTAACTGTCCAAATGTGTCTCCAAGAGCTCCAAAGCCAGGTGAAGGACCTAGGCCTCTGAAAGGAAGGCTAGGAATGGAAACTCCCGGTGGGGGGTGACTGGTGAGGTAAGAATGGAACAGTTCCACACACAGTTCTGTGATCACAGCAGTCCCAGCCATGAGAAAGCAGGAGACTCCAATGTCACCAGCTTGCCTTCATGGGGATCAGAGCCTTGGAGTTTGGAACGATGCACAAAAGATGAATAAAGGGAGGCATAGAAGTAAAATGTAAGGCTGGAGTCATCTGAAACTCAAAAGTTGCCTTCTCTTCCCAAGAACTCAAAGACGACAAAAAATGGTAGACTCTTTCCATTTTAAGTTTGAAAGCTTTTCTCAAACTATAGTGACGCTTCTCTTTAAACTGTATCAGGGAAAATGTCTAATAAAATCATAGTATGCTGGGTCCCCATGTACCTGTCACTCAGATTCAGTAGTCACCAACTCACAGCACTCATGGTTCATCTTTTTTCACCCATCCCCCACCCCCACATAGGTTACTTTGAACCAAATCCAAGGCTTTTAATTCTTTCATTCATATTTCAGTATGTATCTCTCAATATAAGGGTCTTTAAAAAGAAAACGTCACAATACCATTATCATAACTGAATTAAGCTCTTAATATTAAAATGGTCACTGAAAAGATTTCTTAGATTGTCTCAGATTTTTTAATTTTATTCAAATCAGTGTGCAAATAAGACCCACATGTTGTGATTAAGTATATTCCTTAAGTCTCTGGGGTTTTTTTTGGGGGGGTGGGAGAAGTTAGTATATTTTTTATTTATTTTATTCAGAAATTTATTTGTTGAACAATCAAACAAGCTTCTAACAAAATAATATATATATATATATATATATATATAAATTCTGAAAATTAGATTAACCTCCAAGAGCCCCCCCCATTACCCACCCATATCCCTCCCCCCTCCTCCTTCCCAATACATCTCTATAAATGCCTTAGGTTGTATGATATTATACCTTATCCGGATTTAAAACATAATAATAGACCTCCTTTCTTAGTGGTCAGGGTCTTCCAGCCTCCACAGATGAATGAAGACATTCAGCCCTTGGTTCTCTGGGTTATGCTGATTTCTCTCAGCATAATTTCTTAAGTCTCTTTTAATGGAAGTTTACGTGTTGAAGAAACTAGATTATTTATCCCGTCGAGTTGCACACAGTCTGAATTTTCCTAATTGCATACCCCTGATTTGGTTTACTCTCTTTCTCTCCCTGCTCTATTTTCTGAAATTGGTCAATAAGATACAGCAGCTTCTGCAAGACTACTTTATACATGGTACATGGAGTAGTAACATCTGGAGGCACAGAATACGTGGTTATCTTGCTTTTCTTGATGTTAGCAGCCATTAGGAATCATTGCTTAAACCTATTTGTTCGTTAATACCTGCTGGTGATATTCTAATTAAGTGTCTTTATGAACTCAAATATATTCAGTGTTTTCCAGTCTATTGTAATTACTCATGCTATATTAAGTAGTGAATTTAGCCCATAAATGCTAAGTTTAGGATCATCTGAGAAGTCATCCCAGGAAGCAGAGAAGGACAACATCTGCAGCGAGCTAGCACCCTCTGCCTTTTCCAGCTTGGCTCCTTTTTTTAAAGGACTTTCTCGCGTTCATTTTTCTAAGCAGAATTTAGCCTCTGCCTCCGCGCTGCCTCCATATGCTTTACCAGCTGAACCATCAGACCAACCAGCTAGATAGGTTCCCGGTGATTAATCTTTTCCCAGAGACCCTGAGGCCTGCAGTCGTACACATATGGTATCTAATAGCTTGGTGGGTAACTGAGCTAATGGTGTGTGAAGGTGACCTGAACAGATTTGGAATCAGAATGAATGGGGTTATGACAAGCTGCTCCTGTAATAAATTTGGAGCACTTGTGCTTTTGCCTAGTAGGTGTTGGGTGACTGTCTTTGGAGAGAAGCTTTGTAGTCCTGAGCACAGAAATTCCATCAAGGACACACGAGACTCAATACCACCTCTTTAGAAGCTTTTTAATGCAGCTCTTCACTATTGCTTTCCCACATTCTGCTGGAATTGAGAAAGCTCCTCCACTCTGCTTTCTTGGCTACTCTTTCTAAAATTAGAGCAGCCAGTGGCCAAGACAGATGAGGCATCAATGGTGTCCCATACATTTTCCCTGCCCTTCCTGCGAGGAGAAATGGATGCCAGCAGAATTTGACTTGCCCACTTCACTTCACTGTGGGCCGGAGGTTATTTGCAAGCTTCTGTTTGGATCCAGATTACTACCTGGTCTTCAGTTTGGTTTTGAATGGGGCAGCCATATCAATGAAAAACATGTTGAGTATATAACTTGCCAATATATGGATATTAATTTGAAAAAATACTTATTGTAATAATGTTATGTGCATTATAAAAATAAATATTTTCATATATTTTCTTAACATCCCAGGGGGTTCTCTTGTGCATCCCACTTTAGAGTTCATGTCTTAGACTGGGCACTATTTGAGGTTGTAAGCTGTACCTTCCAACCAAACCAACTGCCAAAAGCAAAATTTAATGTCACTTTTTAAAATCAGAAAATATAGAAAGACATTTATTTTTATTTCAAAGTATGTTTCTTTTCTCAGAAACTAAATTTAATTTGCATCATATGACAGGGCACCACAACTATTTTCAGTATAGGACTCCTCAGAGGTCTTTAATCTGGCCCTATTTCCAGTATCTGTGGGCTAGTCCAGGCTACCAGTGAACACAAATTTAAGTCTCATGTACATTTTTGTAGGTAAAAACCCAACCTCCTCCCCACTGGCAAAATCTGAGTAAACTCTTCAGTTGCTGCAGAGTTGCTTTCAAAAAATATCAATGGAGCATGGGTTACCATTGGAGTGGGCTACTTCCCACTCCTATATGTTTTTTCCCTATGGGATAAACATCATTATTAGGCCAACACTCAGACTTTTGGAGCTTTTTTCCTGGTTTCAGAACCTCAATGTCTTTGTTTTTGGGCTCCCGACTGTCATTTAGCAGGTGTGCATGGTGCAGCTTCTGACGCTCATGGTCTAGCCTAATTACTATAGGTGAACCGGTGGGGTCCTCCCCCACTGAAGTTCATAATCAGGTAAGAGGACAGACTGGACGCTCAAGCAGCATTTACCCAGGTGGGACACAGCAGTGAGAAGAGGCATAGGGGCCCATTGGTTTGGGGACAGTTCGTGCTGGGTGGGTTGGGGAGACAGGATTTGCTGGACCAAAGCTTCAAGAAGAAGGGGCCACTCCAAAAGCTTCCAAAGAGCTGTGCCTGGGGGATGCACAGCAGATGGCGTGTGTGAGAAGGCAAGGGTATGTCAAACCCAAACTCAAAACCACCGTCATTGGCTTGGCCTGTTCCAGCTGCTGTCGCGATGTACTGTGGACTGGGCGGCTTAGAGCATTCATTTTAACACATTTGTGACTCCCAGTTCTGGAGACTGGAAGTCTGAGATCAGGATGTCGTGGACAGGCGCTGGCACGAGCTCTCCTTTTCTGTGCATATACAGCCTGCTTCTCATTATATTCTCACATGGCAGAAAGAAAGCGAATTAGATCTCTGATATCATCATATAAGGTCACTAATCCCATCCATGAGCTCCCCTCCCATGACCTAATCACTTCCAAGAGCCCCACCTGGAGGTTAGGATTTTAAGGTGGGTTTTAGGGTGACACAAGTATTTGGTCCCGAACAGCTGCGCATGGAATGGCATTTGGGAAGTCATGAGCAGAATATTTTGTAGCTTGAGTTAATCGATCACGTTATCTCTTGAAATCTTTTAGACCTCTCTAGCAGGAAGGATGGTTATTACCTGAACAGTCTGGGGTCTGGTGGTTGAAACCACTTACCAGGGGCAGCACCCAGTCTGAAAGCCCAGTTTCCTGGCTGCAGGTCCTTGGCCCATTTTTCCTTTCCACCCCGGGGGCTGGGGGTTGTTGGTGTTGGTGTTGGAGCAGAGGTTGGGAACACACTTGGTGCCTGAGAGATGGCGGAACAGGCAGGGTATAGCTTGAGTCGGGAAAGGAAGGCGTAGAACGCACGGCAGAAATTTTCCGAAAGACTGACAAGGGTGAGACCTCAGCTTTCCTTTCCCAGTGTATTATAATTGTTCCTGTTTTCAAACTGCCACTTCTAAATTAGACACTTTAGCTGCTCTTCCTCTCTAAATATATTTATTGGCAGCATTTTGGATTCGAATGCACTCTAATTAGGCTGATCACTTTTATTTGGCGATCTTCATGTTTTCAAGAAATCAGAAATGAAGCGAAAAAGATTGGAGAGGCATGTGATTTATTTCAAGGAGAGGAAAGGGGAGGGTATTTTTAACTTCCCTCTTAAATATCAGCCCTCCCGTTAAAGCATAGTAGTTAGCTGTCCTTTGAAGGAAACTCACTGCTGTGCTCAAATCTGAACACCTCAGTGGTACAAAGAGATTGTGCCTGGGATTTAGGTTGGAGCAGTGAAGGAAAGAGCCAGAGAGAGAGAGAATCTTGTGTTTTAAATGGCTTGGTTTGTCACACGTGAGGTCCCAGGCCATAAGAGCGATGTGTTGACACTTGGTATTCTGAGGGGAGAGATTGTACACATTATTACCATGGCCACATCCATCATCGTAAAGCTGTGGCTTTAATGCACAGGGCATGAGGCGGAGTGCCTCCGAGAGCAGATTTAACAAGCACAGCACTGACACCTTCACGCTTCAAGCTAGAAATGCACAATGGCTGTGTGGTGCTAAGGAAGAAGCAATCACAGGTGCGGAGCCCCCCAGTCAGGGAGCTCAGCATGGAGGACAGAAGTTCCCTCTAGGAGGGAAGTGCCCACCCTGCACCACCTGGGCTGTCACCAACAGCTGGGCAGAACCCTTTTAGATCCTTGTCAGGAGGGGCCGCAGCGAAGGGAAAGATGTAATGGTGGGTCTTAGGGCCTGTACACAACAGAGCGCTTTTAAAACTCTCATTTGTTTCTGTGAACACCCGAATGAGATAACAGGGCAGTTTTAATAGTCCTTCTTTTTATAGATAAAAAAAACTGAAACTTGAGATCATGTCCAAAATCTCACAAGAAGGGACTCACAGAACTGGAATAAAAAACCCAGATTACTTCATTTTTGACACCAACTGCTTGCTAATAAGCCTTACACAAATGTGAACAGAGTGCCAGGAAAGCCAAATGACTTCAGATGATTGATGTGGGAGTGGGGACCGGCCTACCTGTGCAAGAGCTGTTTATAGACAGAGAGCGATCCTCGCCTCTTCTCACTCAGAGTGATGGATGCCATCTCCATTCTGAGGCTGTCGGTAAAAGCAACCAAGTCTAAGGATCTTCAGAAAGTCCTCAGTCTTTTTGAAACAGTGTTGTTTACCCAGCTGCAATCATCACAACAAAGAGCGCTTCCTGGCACATTCAGTTATGTCTTATTTGGAGTCTGTCTTCCTCCTGTGGGCAGACTTTGCGGTCATGAACTGCCTCAGCACCAGAGGCACATTTGTGACCTGCCTCAGTCTTTTTGGTTGTCCTAATGGCCCCAGAGAACTGCTGTTTATTAATAATTAGGGCTTCAAAGAGAGGAACACGTCTAAATACTGCTATAGAATCATAAAATTAATTATGTTACAGTAAATTAAGCACTTAATGAAAAATTATCAACCCCAAACTCCATTTTGCTATTCCTCCTCATCACAGTGGCCTGGTCTGTGTTTCATGATTCACAATCAAATGAAGGGGACCATAGTGGTGCCCCCACCCACCCAGGAAGCACATGCACACTCTGTGGAGGGTGGGCTCCTGCCTTAGGTGTGTGGTGCAGCAGAGTCAAGATGCCCCTGCTGCTCCTAGCTGTGAGAGGCTAGCAGGACTGTGGCCCAGGGGGTGCCCTCTTTTCTTTATAATGAAAGGTAAAGATGTGTATTTCACCAAGAATTGGGCCTGGCTCATCCTCTGTTTTCCCTTCTGGTTTCCTTGCAAAATAGTCTCTTTATTGATCCCACCTCTATGTAATCACTATGTGTCCAGTGTGCTCTTGGCACTGCCAAGTGTGATTTTGGAGACAGATATAACCTTTCCCCCCGTCCCCCAGTTGTAGGATAATTACATGTGGAAAAGTTGGAAATTGCAAGAAAGCTATTACTTTTCATTCTGGCAGGCAGAAATAAACAGGTTTAATGTGTGTTCTGTCTGTCACTTTGTGGCATTTGTATACCTTGCTTCATTTGTAAGAAACTTTGAAATTAATTTTTTAAAAAAGGGCTCCTCTATAAACTATGAGTAAAGACAGGTTGACACACCTGTCAGTGCTGTCGTTAACAGAAATACATGAAGAGTATTAATTTTGATGCATTTGCTGCCAGATGTACAGCACTTAAGGCTGGAAAACAAAAATGTAAGATTTTCCTCTACTGAAAGAAAGCAACATAGACAAGACAGAGGGCCTTTTTGGTCCCTTTTAAAGAAACACATTAAAGTGATTTAAAAGCATTACTCTATTTTTATTTTAAATATCGTATTTAATTATATGATTATGTATGCAAAGTTCAGAAAAGAAAATGTTCATTGTCTGTTTTCTGGCCATGGTGATTCTTTTCGTGGTTATTGCTGCAAATACTCTTTGATTTTTAAAAATTATCTCCTTTGGATGTCAGATGCTTCGGGAACATTGAAGGATTTCAGATGGAGGCCAGCTTCAGGGTGATTCATTGGGGAAGCTCTGGAGAGTGGACAATTCCAGATTGACTCCGCCCTGAGACAGGGGGTCTGCCCTTTGTACCTACCTGACAGAACTTGGTCCGCTTCAGGGAGAAGTTCCATGGAAAGAGGGCCTCTGTGAGGGTACCAGCCAGTGATGGGGAACTGGTGGTATAAGCTGCCTGGGTGCCGATAGCAGCCACACCACCTCCCTGCCTTTATAGACTAAAGGGGGAGACCCGCAGAAAGCAGAGAGAAAGTTGCTGACATCACAAACTAAAAGTCACAGGCTTTGTGGTTCAAAGGATCTTTAAGTCAAAAACCCCTCATTTTACATCTAAGGAACTTGAAGTTGCAAAAGAGAAAGTAGTCGGCCCAGGTTTTGCCAGTGAGTTCCAGGAGAGCTAAGACTCACACCAAGTCTCCAGGATCCAGACAGCACTTTTAATAGTCTCTCCAGCTCTCCCCAGAGGAAGGCTGAGGACACCCTGAGAAAGTCACAGGAGTCACCCAGAGTCGGACTGGGAGAAGGAACTTCACGCAGGCTATTTACCCAGGAAGCATTAGCAGTTGACAGATGCCAAGGGGTAAAAGTGTGGTGTGTAAGAAAGTTCCACAGCTGGGAATTTGCACAGTGAGAGCATCATGTGGAAATGGTTGTTGACCCCCTTCTTTCCTTTTGACTCTGACCCACCTGCTCCCTTCCCCCATTATAAGTGAACACCTCTCTGTATTCCCCTGATCCTGATTGAGACCTAGTGATGAAGGGGAGTGATCCTATGGGCTCTGCCAAGGTCTTGTCTTCACAAGACTTGGTGGAATGATAGTGTGGCTCTTCTTCCCCCCTGGGTCTTCACCCATGAGATGTGGCTGTGGACCAGTGGCTACTTTTATGCCTCAGCCTCCAGCTCTCAGACAGTGCACCCCAAATCCATATCTACCTGGACTATTGCCTGCTAATTTTAATGGGCTCATTTAAAAAAAATAACTAAAACTAGTTTAGGTTTATCCTAAGTAATTAATATCCATGAAATTACATGTGTTTGCTGTTTTTCTAAGCTACCTAGAAATAGATTTGTAGAACCTGAAATGTTAAATGATCCTCCATCTACCACCAAAAGGCACCTTGTATAAATAAGTTGAAGGAGTGGGATTTCATAGAGTATAAGAAAAAACAACTGTCTAAACCCTTGAATTGTGGAATAATTCTTCTCTAAGCTTTGGATACAATTTTGAGCAGGCCCTGTAACTCTTAAAAAGAAAAAAAAATAAATTCCTTCTATTACTTTTAGTTCCAAGAACAATCCCAGTGCAATAATTAAAGTATGCACTTTAGTTTAATAATGGAAACTCTGAACATCATTTCAAGTTAAGCTCCTTCCCAGGGCTGCCAAATGCTGCTTCACAGGAGAAGCTGATTCCTCCAGGGATAAAGTAGGGAAAGGCCGAGATGAGGGAGGGAAAACTTTTGCCTGCGTAGGACTGAAGCTGGCTAATATTTGTACCACCTGGGCTGCACAGGTGTCTAATGCTGATTTTTTTTTCCTGGAGGGACTATTATGGGTCTTCACCATTCCCACCAACCCTCGTGGATTTCACTTTCTTAGGTTGGCAGCTCCACTTCCTCTCAGCTCCTGGTTTCCAGCTGCTCACTGGCCCTGTGACCCCTGTGGGCAGAACTCTGCCCGGGTGGACCTAGTGAGGCATACTTCCATACAATCCACACCTGCATCACAGGAAACTCAGTCCAGCTTTCCCTTGAGAAACTGGAAGCACTGGTCATTCTGGAAGCTGGTCCCGCTCTCTCTAGAGTCCTCTTTCAGGACACCAGCCAGCCCACCTCTGATCATGAGGTCCTTCCAGGCTTAAGTGTGGCATTCATCCATGTGCCCTAGAAATTCCCATGGATGCAGTGAATTTCTTGTAGAGCCCCTGCTTACCTGGTTAGGCAGAATTGGAGGCCATGCCAACAGCCCTCCCAGGACATCCTTCCCCTTTCTCTCAGGGTGATTGATAGGTGAAGGCTGGCCATACCAGCTCCATGTGCCTGGTACACTCTTGCCTCTGGAGAAAACGTTTGGTTTCTCACTTTGGGGGGGTACATGGTCCTTATTGTTTGGCTTCCAATCTTTGGGCCCTCAGTTTGTCAGGAGGATCCCAGTCTCAACCATCAAACCCATCACCAATGTGACCTTGCTATTCTCTGTGGAGGCAGCGCCCAGTCCTAAGGTTCAAAATGCCCTGGAGACCCTTAAGGGATGGTCCTGTGGAGGAACTAGTTCCCTTTGGGACTAAACAGCATCTGATTGTCATTTCCTCCTCAGTTGCAGGAAGGAGGGGGCTCTCAGGATGTGTCCATTTTATCCGTGATTTGCTGATCTTTCTGGGATTCTGTTAAAAAATGGCAATTTCAGTTTTACCAAGGCAGCCTCTTAGTCTTTCTAAGCTCCCTTTGTGACAGCTTTCTCTTTGTCACTCAATGGTCTGTTTTCTGTGATTACTGCCCAGATCGAGCTGATAACAGGAAGCTCATGGAGGAGTTTGTTGACACATTTGGGCCATAGTGGTGTGTTTTCAACCTTTCATCCTCTTGCCTGAGCACAATAGCATAGCTGGTGGGCTTTGTTGCTCTTGGACTGTGTCAATCAGAGTTGATTAAGGGGCATCATTAACCATAAGCGACTGCATTTGCATTGGGGAAAAGAGAAACCAGCTTTACAGTTTGAAGACCTTCTGCCCTACTCAAAGCAGAAAGGAGGTCATGTCAAAGGGTTTCTTGTTTTCACAAACCTCTGGCAGTTCCCCAGGGTCCTTTAAGAGGCATCCTTTAAATGGTAGTAAGCTCTAGTGCTAAAGTGGAGACAGCCCTGAAAAACAGGAGTGCTGGGAACTGGGGAAACATACTAACTAGCTGGTTGAGACTGAAAGATCTGCAGGGGGCATGAGCATCCTCATGAGGTGGAGGGTGTAACATCAGAGGACTCCCATTTCCAGCTTGTTCTGTGTTATGCTTTGGGGGCAGTATCAACACTATATAATTTTAAATAAGGGTGCAATTTTAAGCAGCATTTACATGCATTTGATTATTCTAAATTCTTACTCAGTTCTGTATATTTAGTAGGTATCTAATAGAACTGTGAAGTGACATTATTCCCTATTTATAGATGAGAAATTTGCCATTGAGTTGCAAAAATAGGACTGGTTGCTCTTTCCATACCACCTGTTAGAGAAATTTTGCAATTTCATTCTTTAGATCAGAGACCAAGCCTCTTACCTCATCACAGTGAGAATGAGGAGTGCTTGCGAATATTCCTTCCTGTCTCTAATTCCCCAGATAGGTGGGTTCTAGAGCCTCTCCTAGGGCGGCATTACATACAGCTATTTAGCCATTGCCCTGGATGAATTATAATTTCTGCCAGATGAGATCAAGCCAAGAGAAGCATGGATTCCATTGCAGGTTGTATGTCCCTTATCAGAAATGCTTAGGACCAGAAGAAGTATTTCAGATTTCAGCGATTTTTGGATTTTGGAACATTCGCATCTGTTTTCCTGGTTGACATCCTAATCTGAAAATTTGAAACTTGAAATGTTCAGAAGTATCGGATTTTTCAATTAGAAATGTTCAACCCATGGATCACAAGAAGGAAAGTCCTTTCTTTTTACTGCCCGTGGCCTGCAGGTGGACCACTGACCAGGCCAGAGGCAAGAGAGTGAATTTCCCCTTGTTAGTCCCACTATAAAAACTGAGCACCATTTTTTATCCTAAAGAAGAAAGAGTGTGGGGAGGAGCAAGGGGGGATGGTCAGCTTTTGAGATCTTCAGTTTCTGAGGTTCTTCGTGAACCCTATGAGACTTGAGTAGGTAGAGCAAGGACCGCTCCCCCTCCCCCATCCATACACACCTTTCTCTCTGGGGGTTGCCTGAAATAAATGAGCCAAGAACTGCACAGACTTTAAATTATTCTGTAATGTAAATTATTTCAGCTTCACTGCTGAAATTCACAGAGATTTGCATTTTAGAGCTTACCTCTAATCTTGGAATAAAACACTTTTTCATCCTTGTTGAATTTTAGCCTTCAGGACAGACAGATGAGGTTGTTTCCTTTTGTCTCCCTCTGTACCTCCCGTCTTTCTTTTTACCTCAACTCCTAAGAGAGAGCCTTATTCTTGGTAGCTATGTTAAAAGGAAGGTGAATCAACTATACTGTATGCCTTCTAAGATTTGTAACTCTCCTTTTATTTTTTATTAAAATATACCCCTAGGTAGTCATGGGCTTGAAACTCATTTTCTAGGACCAGGTGGAAGAACTTGGCTCCTGACTCCACATGGAAAGATGAGCAGATCTTTGGTGGGTGTTGGAGGAACTGGGTGGGGCCCAAGAGTATCTTTTCCACAAATCCATAAATGCTTTGTGGTTTAGGTGCCCTCTTTGTCCCTCTTACTCAGTCATCATGTATTGACTGAATCCTTGGCTCAGCACCAGTCCTCTGCTGATTTTGTATCCTGCACTTTAGAAGTTCACAGTTTCACTGGGTGGGAATGTCCAGGGATGGTGTTGCCCAAGAAGCCAAGCAGGAAGATCCTGAAGGTACCGAGCAGGTAGCCCTGAAATTCACTTGGGTGAATCCAGGAAATTGGGCTTGTCAAGGATGAGGAGGAAGGAGTTCATCCAGGAGAAAAGCAGATAGGAAGAAAGGGATTGTGGGCAAAGGCAGTGCTACCAGATGCAGGAGAGGTCTCGCAATGGCCATAAGGGAAGGAGAGGGAATAAATGGTAGGAGGTAAAGCTGGAGAGCTTGCAGGAAAGAAGCCCAGATTGTGAAAGGCCATGTGTGCAGGGTCTTCCATCTCATTGACCAGAGGAACCTTTGGAGCCCTTTCTATGGGAGCAAAATCTCCAGTTTGGGAAACAGTGGCAATAAGGAGGGTAGATTGAAAGAGTGAGTGCTTGGAAACTGTCTTACCCCTCAGCCTCCAGAAAGCAGGGCTTGAGGTCTGGACTCACATGTAGTAGTCCCTCCTTATCTCTGCTATTGCTGTCCATAGATTGATTTTACTGTGGCACATTGTGTTCCGAAAAACATTAAGTGAAAAATTTGAGAAATAACTGGTTTCTAAGTTTTGGATAAATTTTGTGATAGCATACTGTTCTCTTTTTTTATAAGTGATCATTTGTCTCTCACTGTGCCTGATAAATTAAACTTTATCATAGGTGTGCATGTACAGGAAAGAGCACAGCATATGTAGGGCCCCATACTATCTGTTATTTCAGGCATCCATTGGGGTTCTTGGAATTGTCCCCCTGGAAAAGGGGGACTATTATATTTTACTGTGGCAAAGGGAAGTACAAGATGATGTGATGGGGCCTGTGACCACTCGTACACCCTCGCTCCATTTTCCCAGGAGCAATACAGATGCGGCAGCTCAGTGAACACTGGACTCCCCTGAAGGTTAACCAGGAGGAGCTCTGCCTTACCGTCATCTGGAGGACAGAACAGAGGTGGGCTTATTTGCCTGGTTCTGTCCTGTGTGCCATTGGCCTTGAACCCCATGACCCCCCTTCCCACATTGTGGCTTCTTCCCAGCCTGGCTGGTGTGAGCACCAACTGAGAAAGAGGAGAGGGAGCAGGTAGTTGGGGAATCGGGAAAGGCTCATAATGCGTGTGTAACACACACACAAGGGACCTCAGCTGAGAGATTGGGACAACAGGAGGGCATGGGTGCCAGAGTGAATGGAGCAGGCCAGGAGCAGAAGAAGATGCATAAGATGGCCACTCAGTTGACAAGTAATAAAAGACATCTGTGTCTTCCCTATGGCCTTGTGTTTCTTAAGGAAAGCATAGTTCATCACGGTACACACGTGGTCCCTGACTTAGTTTGACTTAGAAATTCAGTTTTATAATGGGCTTATTGGGGTGTTAAGTACACTTTTAATTTGCAGTATTGTCTGCTTAACCTATCAAGATGTAGCCTCATTGTAACTCTAGGACATCTATAGTCGTAAAACCATGTAATGGACCAATTTCTTAATTTGTGGGGAAGGAAATGAAATGTACTGTTTTAAAAGTGATTGAAAATCCATGAAGTATCTGATCACAATTGTTCTTCTTGGTCTTTGTTGCTGCAAATGACAACCCAGTTTTACTTTCCTGGACCATAGCAGGGACAGCTGACACTTGAAACCCTGAGAAAGAGCAAGGGGCTGGGCCCAGACTTCACTGGCGCCGTGGACTAGGAGGATCACAAGTTCAAAGCCAGCCTCAGCAACTTAGCAAGGCCCTGACTCAAAAGAAAAAAATAAATGGCCTGGGGAGGTGGCTCAGTGGTTAAGGACTCCTGGGTTCAATCCCTGGCACCAAAAGATAAAAAAGAAAGTAAGAGAGAGAGGGAGGGAGGGAGGGAAGGAGGGAGGGGGAGAGAGAAAGAGAGAGAAGGAAAGGAAAGAAAGAAAAGCAGAGCAACAGCACACTCCCCCCATTTGGCTTTATTGGTTGGTATGAGGACTTCATTTTTCTTTACATGAAGCCTGGCCTGCCTTGGGTAGGATCTGTAGTTACCTCCACAACCCAGGTTTACAGTTCACTTCAGTCGCCCTGGAGCGGTCTTGATTTTCCGTACCTTTCTGGCACTTCACATGAAGGCTTCACCTGGCTCAGACTTAACAGGTTCTCACCACTGGACAAACCAACTTGGTGCAGGGCCATAGACTTTGTTTTATTTATTTTTTTCTTTTTTATGGCAGATCACCAGATGCCACATGGATGAGGGGAAATGGTGTCCAAGAGATGGGCTGTGTGCATCTGCCATGGGGAAAAGGGGTTTTACTGGGGAAAAGTACATGCTACCCACTCCAACCCAAAGCTCAAAATACTGCCATTTGCCAGATTACACTCCTATACCCCCAGCTCCCCAGCGGAAAGAGAAGTTAGGCACAGAGCTTCTGCCTCGCCAGCTCTGCTTCCGGCTTCTCCCTCGCTGCAGACGAACGCTGGTGAAGCTTAGATTGAATTGTTTTCCTAAATCTCTCCATCTGGGCTCTAAATATCTTCCTACAAGTTCTGCAAATGTACGTACCTGCCTCCAGCTATAGCCATAAACAGCCAGAGACACGCTGGTGACACTGCTCGTTGACTCCAGCAGGGCTCTCCTTTTCCCCTGCATCTCCTGTCCCCCAAATGAGGTTAGGTACATTTAAATTTTAATCAGATCAGTTGTTTTTAATGGGAATTTAAATTGAACTGGAGACTGAAAGCATTAGGGGGCTGCAAGTCGCTCAGCTGGGACCTGGTGAGTCATTTCCCATGGCTTAGGGACAGGTGGTGGCCTGCTGTAGGGTGATACTCCGATGCAAGCCCCTTCTGACTGCATCGCAAGAAGTTAGTAGGTGATAGGAGAATGGGTAATTTTCTTTGACCTTGGCCCCTTAATTCAGAGAAGGAAAGTAATTTTCACCCAGTTCTTTGATCCGTGGGACTCTCAGTTCTGTGGTATTACCTTCTGCCTCCTAGATGATCAAAATAAAGGAAAGGAAGTGGGTATATGCTGGAAGATGTCTCCACCCCTGTAACCACTCCCCATTTTGGGCCTTCATAAGTTTGAGAAAGGCAAATGGGAACATCTTTAAAATTTAAGAAACCTCAGCCACTTATACTCAAAAGATAGAGAGTACATCATATGCTAAAGATAGAAGGGGATCCCATGAACCCTGGATGCCAGGACCCGAGCCTTCCAGTGCAGGGACAGTGATGAAGCCTGGGAATCTTGGGTGTACTGGGTTTTGCTTATTCATAAATGGATCTGTTTTAAATTTTTATGTTTTATGAAATATGCAGAACTCTTTAAAAGCTGAAGCATTGCCTTCGTCCATTTTCCTTTGCCGTAACAAAATATTTTGAATTGGGTAATTTATTAAAAAAATTATTTGGCTCGCAATTCTAGAGGCTGAGAAGTTCAAGAACATAATGCCCACATCTGTGGGGTTTTGGTACAGGCCTGGTGCTGCATCATCATAGAGTGGAGGGCATCACATGGAGTGACAGCTCAGGCTACTGTTCCTCTTGTAAGACCACTAATGCCAAACTGGGAGCCCTACCTGCATGACCTCAACTAATTACCTACCAAAGGCCTACCTCCAAACACCATCAATATATGAATTCCTAACACATATAACCTTTGGAAAACACATTCAAATTATAGCATCCAAATACCATCCAGCTTTGTGGGTATTGGTATCTGGCAATATTTTTAAACATGAAAATTATTATTTTAGATTTTTCTAAAGCTCCATCTACTTCTGTAGATCATCTCCTCAATAATCAGTATTTGGAGGTTAGTTCAAATCATCCTCCTGCATGGTTTTGTACTTGAACTACAAATGTGCATATGTATAAACATTATTTAGGGGCTGGAATGGTGGCTCAGCAATTACGGCACTTGCCTTGCATGCACAGGTACGCGCGTTCAAACCCCAGCACCATGTACACAGTGAAGTGTCTGAGCAATGAAAGTCCATGAAAAACTAAATAAAATTGTCTTTCTCTCTCTCACTGTCCTTCTCTCTTAAAAAAAAATAATCTACATGCATAATCTTGCTTTGCATGGTTAAGAAATGTGAAAAGTGGCATCCAGCCGCACAGATTTTCACAGTGGGTTCCAACACTGCTGCTCCTTTGCAGAAACCACAGTCCAGTTGTATCACCTTTTAAGCCACAGGAAAGTATGGGATAAGGTGCTGCTTATATCAATCCCAGCACAATCCAGATGGATAACCAGAGCCTGGAAAGGAGATCAATTTTATATTCTAAAGGCAGCATCAGCAAGACTTTGTGAATGATTTAATGTGTGTATTGTCGGGTTGGGGATACAGGAACAATACAGTACAATTCTGGTCCAGGTAGTGGTGGGGAGATTGATGCCAGTCAGTGAGCTCAGGACCAGATGCACAGATGCTGGTCAGGCAAGGTGATGGATCCTCTTTTAGACCCATTGAGTTGCAAGCAGCTATAGCACACTAGATGGAAAATTCAGGATACAATGAGATATTTGGATTAAAAATGCAGGAAAGAGATCAGAGTTGGAAATACCTCGTTGGGTTCCTTTAGCATCTCATGAGTGTTCACTTTAAGAGTAAAAGTAGATTGGTTCAAGAAACTTCGTGGCATCTTTACCTGCAATAAGTAGTATGGGTCAGCCTCACTGGATTTCTATAGAACTCTGGCAAGTGGCAGCAAGAGAGCTAAGGCTGAGTTACCTGATTGCCATCATCAACTTCAGAGGTTAGAGTTACACTTGAAAATTTTTTCCCTCTAATCATCTTTGGGGATTTTCTCATTTGTGAGATTGTATAAATCCTCTCTAAAGGCAATTTCTGCTTTCTGATTGCACCATGCCTTAATGTTAAGGAGTTCATAGACTGTTAGCTTTTACCTAGACTTCTGTTTGCCTAAACTTCCCCGCTTCGAGGAGCCCCGACCTTTCCTGGGATTTGATGACAGTATGTGTGTGACCTAGTGTATCATTTCTTTCCCGGGCATTTACTCTGGGAATCAATATTAAGTCTGCAGTGAATGGTGTTCTGCAGGGCAGGAAGCAGATGGATCATTCCCTGTTGTTCCTGTAGCTCACTGCAGACCTCACTGGGGCCTATGGTTCATCCTCACTAGTTAGCAGCTAGCGTTTCATGGGGAAGTGTCTCCTTTTGTATAAGGGACAGATGCCTACCTGTCCCTATCCCTAGTCCCTGCTTCAAGGCCAGCAAGATGTCTTGGGAGGCCTCCTTTTATGTGATTAGAGTCCCCCTGAATAGTTAAAAAATGTGAGGTGGGGTCCTGGAAGAGTTTGGGTAGTTGGCACTGCTGTTGAAAAGATCCAGAAAGACCCAGGCATTTGGATAGGGAATGTCTGCAGGTGGGTGGGCAGCAGAACAGCTCCTGGCCTAGTGCCTTCTTATTCCCTCCCTCTCCCTCCCCCCACCTGTCTCTCCCTCCCTTCCTCCCACTCCTCATCTTTTCCTGCTCTTCTGTCTCCCCTCCTCTGTCCCCCTTCTTCTTTCCTATTCCCTTGTCCCTTCTCTTCCTTCCCCTCCTCTTCTTCCTTTCTCCTTTCCTCTGTCATGCTCACAGGGATGTCTCAGTGCAGTTTCTCTCTAGGTCCCTCTCATTGCCACCTGACTGCCTCCCCCCTCGTTCCCTTCAACTCTTACTTGATTCTTTTCGCACCCCACAACTGGCAGCTGGCTTTCTCAGAACCTGTTACTTTGCACATGATTGCACAGATTCCAACATTGAATGACCTTTTTGCTCTAACACCTGCAGCCGTCTGTCAGTAACCCTTCTGCAGGATTCTGATCACACAAGAGAGGACTTGATGGTCTTCCTTCAGCGGCTTCAGTCCACTACACCATTCCCAGGTTCCTGGGTCCATCAGCAGGAGAGGAGGCAGAATTGCAGAGTCCCTGAGAAGAAGGGTGTGGGGCAGGTGTTGTCAGACATGTCTACCACAAGAACCATATTCTAGAACCCCTCCAATTAACCTTTCCCGATAGGCAGCCCTAAGTATGGCTCAAGCTCCAAGTGGGAGTCATGATTTATAAACTGTTCTTGTCACTATGTCTCTGAAATAGTAAGCTTAGCATCTTGCAACCTCACCAAACATCACATGAATTAAACTTGCAGCTTAAGTGTTCCTTTTGTCCATATTTTTGCTACAAGAGAGGGGCTTGCATGAAGCCAGCAGTCCTGATGTGTAAATACCATTCATGAAGCCTTCTGACACATGAAGCTTCCTCCTCCAAATTGCGAGTCCTGTGTAATAGTCACTAGAGCAGTGAATGGCGTATGACCTGCCATATTCAGAGCCTGCCTCTTCTTCCCTGTGCTCTGAAGCTGCTGTTGCCACACCCTTTGTCCCTCATGGTCTTGAGTCACAGAAGCAGCTATTAATAGATTCATCTCAAGTGACTGAAATGGGCTTAGAATGGGAAAGGCTTGTCCCACTTTTACACAACTGGAAAATATTATAGAACTTGAATTTTTCAAATTAAAAAGAACTCCACACACAACACCAACCATGCTGTACAAAATCCAGCTTGTACAACTTAGTCACACGGAAACATGAAGAGGAAGAGAAAGTGAGCTTGTTTCTACTACACAGGTGGTTTTGATTTAGAAAACATGCCTCGAAATCTAGTGTCTATAAATACAAAGGGGTTTGGGTTTGTTTGTAGAATAAAAATTAAAATGACTCTTGAAGATTTCATGTTTCCCCAGAGTTTGCATTTAATCCCTTATTCTGCTTTTGCTACCTGGAAGTTCTCATCTCTCCAGCTGCTGAGTAAATCAATATGTATTGTGGGAAACACTCTTCTCCCCACTACGAGAATTAAGTGGGATCCGGTTCCGACAACAGGAGTTAATCATCACTAGAAATATTGGCAAGAGCTGGGAATGTTTGTACTCCTTGGGGACAGCTCAGCATCTCCGGATAAATATTCCAGTCCAATCTACTGCCTTCTCTGGGACTTCCTTTCCCAAACTCCTTCCCCCATAAATAGGATGAGCCAAAATCAACTTGTGGGTCCCTGGTAATTTACAGAGTGAGGATGATATTTCAAACGAGTTGGCCATGAACTGTCATTGGTACTCAGTAATGTGTTGTAATAAAATGTATCTCTTGCAGAATTGTACAGCAGCAGTATGACTGTTTTTTGCCTCAAAATCCAGCCAGATTACTTTTAAAAAGAATGTTCAGTAGTTGGATATTCAAGTTAAGAACTCCCACCTCTGAGATCCCTAGCTCTTAAAAATTTTGTCCTTCCAGACAGGGTTGTTAAGCAAATGAAAGGAAAAGAGACATGCTTTCTGCTTGTGCCCTCTTTTTAGAATAAGAAGATCTACTTGGACATCATCCACACTTACATGGAAGTGCATGCGACTGTTTATGGCTCCAGCACAAAGAATATTCCCAGTTACGTGAAAAACCATGGTATCCTCAGTGGACGGGACCTGCAGTTTCTTCTCCGGGAAACCAAGGTTAGTTTTCAGTAGACTGATAAAAATTCACCATGGATGCTGTCTACAGGTTTCCCCTGATGTTGAAAATGGGATCAGAATCTTTTTCTTTTTAACAATGCAGTAGCATTTTAGGTCATGATTGGGCAGTAGTTTGCTAGAGCAGCTGTCACTGATAAATTAGTGAATCTGGGAAGAAGGCTGATACAGGTTTGAGCATTGATTTAGTCAAATAAAATTTGTGCGATGAAATTTAAAAAAAAATATTTGCACAACTCCTGAATTAACTAAAAATAAGGAAGAGGGTAGAAATCTTTATTAAAAAAAAAAATCTATGAGGACTTTCTCCGTGCTAGGCAATAAGCCAGGGGCTGAGGGTAGGGCCAAACATAGGAAAGGGAAAGCCCTGTCTCAGTTGGCAGACCTTCTGCTAGAACAGCAGCCTTTATAGTAAGCCAGGGGTGAGGAACCCCCAACCCAAGCACCGCTGTCCAAGGAATCGAATTGGGTCCCTCACCAGCCTTCCCTCACACCTGCCCATTCAGTGAGTACATACTGGACACCAAAGACGTTCAAATGAGGGGAAGCCCCTGCCGGCTCAAGGAGCTGGGGACATCATCGAGACAGGGATGTGATGCTAAGATATGGATATCCCTGGCATTGGGTCCAGAAAAGAGTCAGAATCAAGTGGCCACAGAGCCAGTGGCATATTCAGGAGAGCATTAGAAAGAAACTTGTTTAGATTAAGTATTGGAAAGTAGTAGAAGATCAAATGTGATAAATAATGAGGGCTGATTGTCACAGAGGCACAATCTAGACTCTGCTGCACAGGTATTTGGGGAGCCACTGACTGTTAAACTGCTGCACTGTAGCATGACGGCCTGGTGTTTAGATACCATGGGGAAGTCCACTCATTGGGCTATGGCCTTTCTATAATCTTGCATTAAAGTAACAAATGAATTTAGGTGGCTTATGAATACACTAGAGCTGGTCTTGGAGGCACTTTATTTATTTTATATGTTTCCTCATGCTTATTAATAAGTTCTAATTTATGAATCTTGCAGATATTTATTGAGCAACTCCTTCATGCCAGGCACTGGCATGCATCCACAAAACAGGTGGATCCTTCCCCTAGTGTTTCCTAAAGCACAGGGAAATTTATTATCATTAGTGGATTTCTTAACTGTAGTCCCTGGATGACTGTTTTCATGTTCAAGATAGGGCGGAGAGGTTGAACAGAAGGACTGTTGAGGTGTGATAGCAATTGCTGATCCTTATGTGTTACTTCATTTTTACAAGGTACACTCGTGTGTGCTATCCTCTTCAAGTCTTGCAGCAACCTTAAGAGGTAGACAGTGCTGGTATTATTGTTACCTCTAGAGAGTTGAACTTGCCCATGAGAAATTGAGCTCAAGTTATGGAGGTCGCTTCAACTCATGATTGTTTTCATTGCAAATTAAATCTCTGCTAGGCCATTGGTGTACCATCCTCATAAACACTCATTGGAAACCCAGCGGTCAAAAGAATATGTTTCCTCTTTGCTTCAGTTTCTCTACCTCCAAATACATTTGATCCTTTCTACCTCCAAGTCATTTGTGCAATGGAATGAACAAAATAGTCTGACAAATTCTTTAACTCCTTGACCAGAGACCTGTTTTTTGTTAATTAGGATTTTATTTCCTTATAAGGTCACCTGTAGGCTGATGGTTGCTGGAACCCCTCCAGGAGTGACATGTAGCCCCTGCTTCACCATCCGCTTCCCATCCCCTCCTGTCGTAGGTTGATATTTTAGAATCATCAGGATGTCTGGGCCCTTTAATGGCTATGCTATTTTTGCCATTTGCCTCATTTTACTTTTCTCCACATCAGGTTGTAGAAAACATTCAAGCTCCTTTAAAGTAACATTTGCAGAGCTGGTGTTCTGCAGCATGTCATTACTGTCTCACGCACTTCTATTAACCCAGCCTCGTGAATGTCTTGCTCAGCCTTGCAAATTTTAAAAGAACTCTTACTTACCGTCCACTTACCTTGTCAGAGAGTGGGAAATAGGCCAAAACCGAGGTCCCTAATGTCCAGGGATGGACAAGAAAAGAGGCCCATAAGACCTCAGCCACAATGCCAAAGGTGGCTTAACAGCCGAGAAGTGCAGCTTAAATTTTCAGCATGAGGGCCATGTATTGATCCTTGAGAAAAAAGTGCCTTCTGAGGAGGTCACTGAACCCATTGCATAGTGCCTGTTTATCTGACAAGAATGTATTAAAATGAGTGGAATTACAGCTCAAATAGTTGGGAAATACAGTGCGACTGAGACCCAAAACACAGCATCATGTGCTCAAATGAATGGATCTTGGCCTTTGGAATAATGACTCGAAAGGCCAGTCAGGCTTTGCATGTATAACCCTTTCTGCTTCTAACTCCTTCCTTTGTGTGTCTGAGCAATTTAAAAGTGATTTATTCCAATCCATGTTGGAAATGGAGACCTGGAGCTGCTGAGGAATGACTGAGATTCACAAGCTCCTCGGACTCATTACTGGAGAGGAAACAAGCCTGATCTCCTCCAGAGGTTTAGAGGCATAGAGAAATGATTGATGTTTAATCAGCTTCAGACTCATTATTTTTCTTTATGAGCCTTCTTTGAATCTCTGCACCAAACCCAGGAAACCCTCTGCTCAGCAGAATTTTGTCTTGGCATGCCATTAGGGGTCCAGGCGTCTCCAGCAGACTCTTGCTTCAGGGAGCCTGGGAAGAGAGGAGGAATTCAATGTAACACTAAAAACAGGAGTGAAAGATCTGGGAATTTGCTACAATTTAGAGAAGACAGAATAAAAATTTAGACGAATGAATTATTTATCGAAGAACCACAGACAAGTCATTCAGTCCAGCAAATTCCAGATCAGTTGAGGTCAGCAAATCAGGATTCACTAGAATGGCATATTTTTAATTTTGACTTTTAAATCTCCATCTCTTTTTCTTTCTTCACCTTCCTAGTCTTAACCTCTTCATATCCACCTTGCCCCAGTTTATTTGGGGAAGCTTCTTATTACATATGTGATATTAAATAGGACATTTGCATGCAATCCCAGGATGCAGGGGTGTCTGCAGCTGTGATCTATGAGCCAGACCAGGTTCCTTCCATTCTACAGTCGAGAACGAACTCTGACTGTGGCCTTCTAGGCAAAGCCACTACTATTGCTTGTGCTGTGACCCTGCCCTTCTCTACCCAAACCTCACTCTGTTCCCCCTGTAAGCCGGGATGATCCCGATTCCTCACCATGCCAGCTCGCATAGAGGCCTGGACCGATTTGGCAAATGGGCTGCTCCATCCCATCCTGACTTTGTGCCTGACTGCTCACATCCTGCCAAGTAGACAGTCATTCACCTGTGGCTTTAGGTCTTCCTGGGCTTGGATAGGTTTTGAAACCTCTCTCAGAACCTAGCCTTGAGGTTCCACCACCACTGGAACCAGACTATCATGCAGTGCCATGAGCTTAAAGGGGCTATGCTTGTTCTGTTTGTAGGTATATTCCTAGTGCCTACTAGAAGGGCACATGACTTATCAATACAGGTTAAATGTCCCCAATCTGAAAATCAGAAATCCAAAATGTTGCAAAATCCAAAATTTTTTGAGTATTGACATGATGCCACAAGTGGAAAGTTCTACCTCAACTGTGTGTGATGGGTCACAGTCTAAACACAGGTACACTAAAAATACTGTATAAGACTACCTTGAGGCTGTGTGTATAAGGTGTATCAGAATCGTTAAATGAATCGCATATCTCATTAGGTGTGTAAAAGTATTGTACAACCAAAATCCAAACCACTTCTGGTCACAGAAGTGACCATATTAGGGATACTCAACCTGTAACTGTATAAAGAATGATTTAAAAAAAGAGTCAGGATGAAATCATCTGGCCATCTGCAACCTCGAGACCGTGCCCCCAGGAGTGATTTCTTGTTCTCAGGAGTCATGCATCTTGATCTGTAAGATCTCCCCAGGATGGGACACTGTCTCTCTGATATCCTTCACCTGCCTCTCCTTGATGTTGCCCACATCTCCAGGACTTGCAAGTGATAACCCAAGAGCTCACTTGCTTCAAAGGAGCAGTCCATCTTCCATTTCTGTTTCACATACAGTTCCTATTCACCCTCAGGCATGGAGAAGACACACACACCTCTTATCTCCCTCGCTCACATATAGATATAGAATGAAGAGTGTGCAGAAGTAGGAGTCAGTGACCCCTCTGATTTCTGGAACAAAAGTGTATCCCCATACCTATCTGCTCACAAATATAGTCACCTTCTCTGCACAGAGACACTTGGTTGCTGGAAATATCTGATCTATTAGTATTTATGCTTTTGCTCATTGATCCAATAATTATTAAGTTCTAGAGGTATTCCCAACCTTATTCCAGTCATTCTGGCTAAAGGGATGACTCAGGCAGTTTTGCCCACAAGGAGCACACAAGTATGCTGAAGGAGGGAAGAAGGTACCTGCAACAGTGTGGAAAGTAGAAGTAGAACTAGTCCTGATACAAAATGATGATCCCTACGTAAAACGCCACCGTGATGCTGTAGTGGGGATGATAATTCACCAATGTAGGGTGTTGCTCTGTGATTGGAGGTTAATAAAATGACTGGGGTGAGCCCACTGTGTAGGACAGCAGTAGCCGTCAGTCCTGGTATAACATATTCCTGCTATCATGGTCCACATGACCATGGAGTTCACTGTAACATTAACAGCCATTGTCTCTACCCTTTACCAGGTATCAGAACCTGTGCTGAGCCCTTTCCACAAGTTCTCTCTCATCGTAAAAGTTCTGTTATCTTGATGGCATAACCTATTTTAATGAAGCAGTTCTTGAGGCTTTGGCAGTGAGCGAGCCTGTGTGCCACCTCCCTGTTGGCGGGTGTGGAGGGGCCAGCCTGGTGTGGAATGTGGGTGGAGACTGTAGTCAAGGGAGGTTCCTCCAAGGCACTGATGCCCAAGCTGACTTTTAACAGTGAAGATTTCAAGACAGCCCAGCTGAAGATGTTCAGTGTGTAAGTCAGATTTTTGTTGCTGCTATAGACACCTGAGAAAATCAACTTGGAGGAAGAATCATTTATTTCAGCTCAGTGGTTTTAGAGGTTTCAATCCATGGTCTCTGGCTACACTGCTTTGGGCCTGAGGTGGGGCAGAAACATGGCAGAGAAAAGCTTCTCAGCTCATGGCAGCCAGAAAACAGAGATGGGAAGGGGGACAGAGGGAGGGACCAAGGACAAGATATTATTCCCAAGGGTGTGCCCCCAGTGACCTTCCTCTAGCCATTCCCAGCACCTCCCAGGAGTCCTTTCAGCTGTAGTGGATTAATCCACTGGCAAGGTCAGAGCCCTCATGACTCAACCACTTTCCAAAATTCCATCATTGGGCATCTGCTGCTTTGGGGATCAAGCCTGAACACATGAGCTTGCGGGGCATTCCAGATCCAAACCATAACATTCAGCATCTCCAGTTTTAAGTTGATCCACGTGCACTCTTATGGGCTGCCCCATCTCCGAATTATTGAATTTATGACATAAATCATAATGCATTTGATTTTGTATTGGAGCTTTCCAGTGACGAAAATGCAGGAGCTTTTGACCTTGCTGTTGCTGTGAGTGGCTTGGTTTGGTTTGTTTCTGACAGGGGACTGAGGAAACTGGGGAAGGGAGGAATCCACCCATGAGCTCGGCTCCAGGAGGCAGTCTTTGATTTAGCGGCCAACTGAGGCCAACGTTGAGCGCTCAATAAGCATTATTCTCTCTGCCTCATTAGCTCTTCACCAGGCGGTCTGAGTCAGGGTGTGGTGGAGCCCATGAGAAGACAGCCAACCTGGATGGGAGAGGACTTGCCCACTGTCTGTCTCATCCTTCAGCACCAGGTGGTGAGGAAAGACAGATGGGCAGGGAGGAGCCCTTCAGGCTACATGAAAGCATCGCTTATCAGAAAAATAGTTTTCCATACCCAGCCACTGTGTGGCTTCTTTTTAAAGATACAAAAGGAATACCTATTACCAGAAATTTGATGATTCCCAATCATGGTGGGGAGAATAAACAGAAATGGCTTGGCAATCATGTGTGATCATGGGATGGCTTTTCTTGTGCTGTTTCTTCCCGTTTTTAGTCCAAGCACTGTTTGAAACATCAAGAACTCAGAAATACACAGCAGGCGCTGAACATCTTGTAAAAACCCGCAGACACAATTCCCACACAACTCAACTCCAGCTAAATGGCACGAGGCCACGATGTGCAGTTGTGTGAAACGGTAGCTGGATTTGAACTTGGGCAGCGACTTAGTACAAGTTTACAGAGAGCCGAGCCTTGGAACGTAGAACGTTTCTTTGAAATATCCCATTCAGTCCTCACAGCAGCACCATGAGATAAGCATTGCTGTTTCCCCATGTTATTCTTGAGAAGACTGAGGTGTGTAGAGAGCTTTTATTACCTTGGCCAAGGTCCCAGCACTCAAGAGAATAGATTATACATGAACCTCAGAGAATCCCCAGATAAGCAACTGGCCACAGTTACTGAACTAGGAGACGACGGTGTCAGGACTTGAACGTGGCTCTCCTTGACTCCTACGCTTGTGCTGTTAGTCGCCACTTTGTGTCAGTAATCAATATTGGATCAGCTGGGCTTAATTCATTGCTCAAAATCCCTCCTGAGCCACCTCAACTTGGCTTACTAATAGTAAACAGAAAAGGATGTGTTGCTTTTGTGTGTGTCCTATGTTGGATTATCCATGGTGCTTCCCACCAGAAGTGACGGAAACCGTAAAACTGGGCTGGGAGTGTAGCACGGTGGTAGAGCACTTGCCTCATACTTGCCCTGGCTTCCATCCCCAGCACTACCACCAAAAAAACAAAACTACAACTGACCAAACCCACACATCATCATAAGAAGTACCTTTGTCCTCCTTTGAAGGAATCCGTTTCTCCTTCCATACAGAGAAGAATCTCTGAGTGCTGGTCTCTGGGTCAGAATGTCTCAGCCTTATGCCGAGGAGAAGGCGTATGGTGCTTCATCTGCTCGCTCTCAGTATTAGCTCACAATTTAATTTTAGAGCATGTTAGCCCTCTATGTGGGAACACTCACTGACAGGGCTAGAGGTACAGCCATGGAGATGTTCCGTCACCTGGAATATCTTTGGTAGATTCTAGGCTTCTGAGGGCCAGGTGGAGTTTAAATAAAATATAAAGCCAGGTGGAGTTTAAATAAAATATGGCCAGTTTTCTCCTGAGGAGGTAACTCCTGGTACTTGAATGCACTCCTGCTGTGTGTCTCTTGCATCCATGCTAAAGAAATCTGTGACTAGGTAGAGTGGAGATTAGGGGCGAAACAATTTGGGATGGTTAAGATCCCAGACTGTGAGGCTATAAGCAGACGGAAGTTTCCCAATGCAGGTGGTGAATTTTCTGTGGCTACCTTTTTGTCTTTCAACCCACAAACGTGCTATTTGACCTGCATAGACCTACTGCATCGTAATGTCACAGGTAATGAGTATACAGGAAGCAAGGAAGTACTTTCTTATTGACAGAAGTGACAGAAAACTGTTATTTGGTGTTTCCAAGCCATGCATTTCCTGCAATCCTAATTAGTGTGATGAGAAAACTCATTGCTAAGAAATTGTATGGTATTTGCTCAAGCTTCCTTCCAAAATAGGCTTGGGAGAGGTAGCCCAAAGTGTGTGTGTGTTTATTTATTTTTGTTTTTTTGGTACCAAGATAGTCTATTGCCAGCAGGGCAGAAGAGTTGGTGCAAATTGTTATTCAGATATAATTAAACCTAGGTCATATTCAAGTCTATTAAGCAACAGCCTCAAATCCTTTTAATTAATAGGTTCAGATTGGTCGGTTTGAAGGAGATGATTAAATTTTCCCCCAAGATTTTCATTGAAATAGCAAGCATTGTGCTTTTTCCATTTCCTCCAAAGTTGTTATTGACAATTTAGAGTTGATGAGGGTATTGGCACTTCATGGCAGGCCCTGATTTCCGCTGAGCCACTGCTCCAGTCCCCATAATTAATTTTATTTATTCATCTGATTTTTTTGTTTCTCTGACACTTAGTTGTGTATGCAGTGCCAGGGTTCAAACCCAGGTCCTTGCACATGCCAGCTGAGCACTCCAACCACTGAACCACTGCTCCAGTTCCCCTGGCAGGCCCTGATATCCAAAGGTCAGGAACCGCTGTGGGTGCCAGGTCTCTAACTAAACCCACAGAGACCTAGCCTGCATCTTCTAGCACCTTCCTTAAAGTCAAAAAGACCTGGATGCTCTGTGCGATCGTCTGTCCGATCATCTGTTTTTTCCCTGGAGAGCTGAGATATCCTTCCTTCCCAAAGTGTGACTGGGAGAGCAGATCACAGAAGCCAAAAGCCTTCTGGGTGGAAACCCTGGATTCTTTATGCTCACTAAAGCTGGAATGTCCTGAAAAGCAGTACGTTCAACTATTTTCTAGTATTTCTTTTGGTGTCAGGCCTCCCCCACCTCTGTGGGTCAGGCCATACCCTGTGCTCTTCTGACAATCTCCCATCTGTCCACTGTGCACTAAATGAGATCCAGATCAGGAAACTAATACAGAGATTTTCCTGTATGCTGCAGCTTCCAGGCCTCACCCCTAGTGCTTGCCCTGGCTTCCATCCCCAGCACTATGACCTCCAGTGGCTCTTCTCCTAGGGGAAATGACCCAGCCAGCAGCTGGAGCTCTGCAGGCCTCCCAAACCTTCTGTCCTCCCCAGCTCCCTTTGCTGTGAATGTCCCTGGCAGTGTGATCTTAGGAAATTAGAGGTTATTAAAAAAAAAAAAAGATTAAATACCATGTTCTGTACAAAAGTTAACAGCATAGGGAGTTTATTCAGAAAACCTAAAATTTTCGTTTGCTGCCCTAGAATTCCTTTGGGAGTTTCATGATATTCCAATATGTCACCCATGGACCATGCTCCATGCAGCCCTGATATTGAGTAACAGAAACATGTACTCTTTGTCTCCCAGGTTGCAGGGAACCCAGTACTTGGACCCAGCACTCTCAAGCAGAACCTCTTCAATAATTGCTCATTTAAAACAGCTCAACAGGGGAGCTTAGGAGAGGACCTGGGGATAGGAGAATCAAACATTTGCACAAATCCAATTCAGTAGCCTCCTCCACTCTCAGAACCCTCTAGGGATGTTCCTCATCATGAAGGCAGAAGGAAGCACAGACCCACCTGGTCTTTGTCCCTTGATGTGCCTCTGGGGACTGCAGAGATTTCAGAATTGGCTCCTTGGTGCCAGTGGGGAGAACACAGGCCTCACTGAGCCCAGGAATGGACCTTGCCCACCACCCTCCTCCAGTCCTCAAGCAGTGTGCCATATTCTTGCAAGGGCAGCATACAGTGAGGCATTTCTCTGAGATGCTATTTCATTTTTGGACCCAGGAATCAGATTCACTGAACTGCTGTGGCATGTCCCCTTTGTCACAGAGGCTCCCTGCTGCTGCAGTTGCTCCTAGGACTTTGAGAGAGTGTGTTTCTGCTGCCATCTATTGTCTGCCTTGGGGGAAACATGTGGCTTGCTTGCTGGAGAAGGAAGCATTGACTTGCAGATTTAGCAACTGGGCACCTTCTCTCCCCACTCGGGAAAATAAAAACCGAGATGTTGGTGTCCCCCAGTGAAAACCCCATTATGAAAACCTGCGTTTACTGACCTACCATCATTTTAAAGCAGTTCCATTTGAACTATAATCAAACCGCCAAGTGACCTTTCTGTCCCTCCACCCAGCATCCCTGAAAGAGCCTGTTGTTTGCTGCTTCAGTGAAGAAACCTTGTGTTTAGTTAAGCGAGTGTTTTTCCAGTCATGCCTCCTGGTGAGTTACAGAAAGATGATTGTAGGGCCTTGGGTTTTGTTGTTGTTGTTTTTCTTTTAGTTCTCTGACCTCCCTACCCCCTCGCCATCCCCCAACACTTATTTCTTTACTTTCTTAGTGGAGAAGTAGAATATAGTGAGCAGAGCCGCTTCACGAGGCCTTTAAAAGTCCTTGGTGATGGTTTTCAGATCTTGGAACAAGTCCCTTCTCTTTGCCCCACCCCACCCCCCAGGACCTGGGACCCTTCCAGAGCGTCTGAGGCATCCACAGGAATGGACCACAGTGCAGCCCCCTATTAGGAGCCAGGGAGGCCAGTCCTGACCGCTGTGTTTATATGATCCATGCTTTTCTGTCTTACAGTTGTTCGTTGGACTTGGGTTCCCTTATGAGGGCCCCGCTCCCCTGGAGGCTATTGCAAATGGATGTGCTTTTCTGAATCCCAAGTTCAACCCACCCAAAAGCAGCAAAAACACTGACTTTTTCATCGGCAAGCCAACACTGAGAGAGGTAAGCACCTATCAGAATCATTCTACTTTCAATTACAAGAATAACAGGGGTTAGGGTGCAGCTCAGTGACAGAGCACTTGCCATGCATGAGCAAGGTCCTGGGTTCAATACTTGGCAACACAGGAGAAAAAAAGAAGAAAGAGAAAAAGAGTAACTATTTACGAAGTGCTAATGTAGATGCAGTCTTCTTGGTATCTGTAGGGGATCAGTGCCAATACCCTCCCTGACGGACACTGAAATCTGTGGGTGCTCAAGTCCCTTATGTAAAAATGGCATATTTGCAAGTAACATGCACACATCCTCTTGTATACTTCAAATCGTCTCTGGATTGCTTATAATACCTCATGCAACATAAGTGCTACATAAATAGTTGTTATACCGTGAGGTTAAAGGGATAATGTTAATGGAAAAATGCCAGTGTAGATGCAGTTTTTTAAAATGTTTTTGAATATTTCTGAATCTAAAGATGCTGAACCAGGAATAAAGAGAGCCAGCGGTGTTATTAGCATCATCCAACATGGTTGTGTGGGATGGGAAGGGTTTGCAGGGCTGATCCAGGAGCTTAGAGGAATGACTCAATCACATCACCTTGTTAGTGGCAGGGTCAGGATTTGAATCTGCATCTGCTTCCACAAAGTGAGGGCTGTCTTCCCCCTTCCCCAACTATCTTATGAACGCAGACATTCTAGCCTTCTGATTACAGCCAAGCTCTTCTTGTCTGACTGCTGTGAGCTTATGGAATGGGGAGATAACTGAATAACATTTGTGGAGAATCAACTGTCTACGATGAGCTGTTGGGAATAAAGGGTGGCCCATCGATGTTCCCCAGGAACCTCAACCTCAAGAGACAAGACATGTCCCTAGAGACGAAAGTGACATGCCTGGGTTTTTAGCCCACCATCAGCAGGCATCAGCCTGAGAAGTGGTCCTGCCGTTGCTAGAACCATTTGCAGAAGCCTTGCTTCATCTGCCTGCAGAGATACTCTTGAAAATCCACAGCAGGCAATGAATCACCATCAAGGAAAGCTGGATTTGATTTGGGGCAATAAACAGAAGTCATGTGCAGTTAAGTGTGAGTGATCGAGCTGGGTGCTCATGTATCTGGTCAGAAGCAGGGATGTGCAAGAAACCATAAGACTGGTTTTCTTATCATTCCTGTATAGTTAATAGATAACTCTGAAGGCTGCTCCCAATCAGAGAAGTTAAAGCAGCATCCTCGCCCTTCAGGGCCTTCAGCAGGAGGATTACACTGATGGACAGCCCTCTCTAGACATAGCCACGACCTTTTAAAGTATTTATTTTTTAGTGTTGCTGCTTTGAAACCCTTCCGTGTCACTTCCTCTGAACCTGTCCCTCAAGTTGTACATAAAATAGATTTTCAGTGATTGTTCTTTATTAATGAGTCGGGAATCCTATCAGTTCATGGAATTGATTAAGAGTTCTTTTCTCCAACCCCGCTCTATCATTGGTGAAATGGCCAAAGGACATGGAAGATCAATAGGATCCATAGATTATCTCAGAAAGGTTAACTGTGGCCCAGATAACCTCTGACGAGGGTTAACCTTGTGTTTGCTTACTTTTTTCCTTCTGCTAGTGTAACTTGAACTCTTCATTTTGGGGAGTGGTTTCTTTATGAGAGTTCAGTTCATTCTCCAATACTTAGCTCACCTGTGTACCAGGTGCTGTGGGAAGCACTGGGGCACAGAGATCAGGAACAGTCTGCTGTTAAAGAGCTTATTGTTTGGAAAGTCGAATTTCTCAATTAGAAATCTCTGCTTTAGCATGTGACTGACTGAAACTTTGGAGTATGGGGTAAAAAGTGGACTTCTGTCATCCCTAGTGGTTTTCGTTTGCTTTCTACAAATTAAAAACTATATATATTTAAGGTGTACAGCTTGATGTTGCTGTGAAATGACCACACCATCAAGCTAATGAACACGTCCCTCGCTCTTCATTGATGAGACCATCCTTCCCCACTGTGTATCATCCATAGGTTTTCATTTGTGTGTAGGAAATCTCAGAAGTTCCTTCTTCATAAATTGCATAGAAGTTTTGTAATTTTCCATATTTTAAAACTCTTTGATAAATTATATAAAACATAAAACATTTTAGTCATTTGTAGATGTGTGGTTCAAGGGCATTAAGTGTTGTGCAGCAATCACTGTTATGCATCTGCAGGCCTGTTCATCATCCCAAGCAGAAACTCCCCATTCTCCCCTCCTCCCAGCTTCGGGTGACCTCTCTTCTGCTTTCTGTCTCTGACAGTTTGACTTCTCTACATGCTTCATGTAAGCGGAACCACGTGCTATTTGTTTTTGGGTCTGTCTGGCTTGTTCAGTTAGCGTAATGTTTTCAGGGTTCATTCATGTTGTAGCATGTGTCGGAATCTCATTCTTTTTTTAAGATGGAATATTTCTTTGTACGTATTTACCATGCTGAGCTCATCCATTCGTCTACTGATGGGCGTTTGGGCTGTTTCCACTGTTTTTCCGATTGTGAATAATGCTACTATGAATGTTGATGTACCCCTATCTGATTTGGTTATATGCCTACAAGTAAAATTTTATAGTTTTTACTTATTTTAAAATAGTTTTAGTCATATAGAAAAGTTGAAAAAATAGTAGAGCTTTCAAGTACATTCTTCATCCAGGTTCCTCTTGTGGTAACATTTTATAGAACCCCAGGACAGTTATCAAAACCAAAAAGTTAACATTAGTACCCTAGCATTATCTAAACTACAGACTTTCTTTGCACTTTACCAGTTTTTCCACTGGAATCATTTTTTCTGTTCCTGGATCCAGTTCAGAACCCCACATTGCATTTAACTGTCATGTCTTCTTAGTCTCCCAATCTGTTAAAAAAAAAAAGGCAGTCTTTCATTGTCACTCATGAATGACCCCAGTGCTTTTAGAGAGTACAGGTCAGTTGTTTGTACACTCAGTGTTTCCTGACAAACATTGAGGACACTCTAAACACAACGCCAAGTCAATGATGTAATGTTGCAAAGCTCAGATCATCCAGTATGAAGTTATCAAGAAAAGCCCGTTCATTGTTTTCTGTGAGTTGCCATCATTTAGTAATTTGCTTTGTGCTGAGGTCATGGAGGGTTTTCATTCTTTATGCCATAAAGAGAGAATAGGCCTTGGAACTACTGCGCAGGATGATCCCACCAGCCCCTCAGTGAGACTCCAGTAGAAAAGAGTGTGGACTCCTTTCAACAGTTGCTCAGCAAGTGACCTCAGACAGATGACTCCATCAGTCCTGGGTTCCCACAGTGGGGCTGAGAGGCAGAAGGGCAATCGACAGATGTTTACTGCATCCCTCCAGGGTCCATGGTACGAGCTGCTGCACCCAGGGAATTCAACAGGACACATTTTCTGTTTTCCAGAGCTCTAAATCTGATATGGACGAATGATAAGACAGCTGCATAATTGGTGGGAGTGCATGAGAAATGATGAAGTGGATTAAGGAGGGGAGTTACCTTGGCATCGTGCCAGGTGGCAGGAGCCTGCACTGGGTTTAACTGAAAAGGGTTGGCAGATGGGACTGGGCTTTAAAGAAAGAGGCGGAGAGGGGATTTCGAGCCTGAGAGGCATGAATGGTGATGAACCGGGGGCACTCCAAGAATTTTCCAGGAAAACAGGTTCCTTCTATAGCTCCCTCCAGCAACACCAGACAGCTTTGAGAGGGGCTGCCTGGCCTTATCTTTCAGCCCCCAGAATCCACTAAATCCCCCTAACCAAAGATTGTTTGAATTAAGAAAAAGCTGTCAGTAGATCTACAGATTTCTAAGGGTCACAGTCCTTAGAAATTATCTGTTTTCCCCCTTCTCTCTTTCTGCCTGTTAATATTTCATGTTAAGCAACAATTCTTCCAACATAAACTGGTCCATGTCAATTGCCTGTGGGTCTCATTTTTGCCCTCCCTTGAAGAAAGAGAATATCTGCAATCCTGAATGTGAATTTAGCTTTGTTTTTATTTTTGCATTGGGCCAATTTTTAAAAATACAATGTCTACTTAAAGGGGAAAATGTTCTATAATGCCTTAAGTTATACTTGGCTCAAGTTATACTTTAATATAAGTTGAATTTTTACCTTTATATTGGGAAACATATTAGTAGGTTCTTGATCATTATTCTAATATTTTATAAACTATTAGAAATCTTCTGACTTCGGTTTTAGAGTATTTTTGGTGGGGGGGGGGAGACAGTATTTTTCCCATAAAGAGACCTTATGTTCTCCTTGGAGATTTAATAGCCACTCTGAAGTAATGTCTCATATTTAATAAGATTTTCATTACTTTTACAAACTATACTCCAATAAATTTCCTGATTGATATACAATGAAGTTGCTGAGATCAGACAGTTCTCAATAAATTAGCAAGGAGGAACATAACATTCAGAGGGGCTAATGAATCACAAAATGCCTCCCTCATAAAATTAAGTAACCCTCAATAAATGTAGATGAATAACATGATAATGGCCCAGCATTTTGTATTTTCTTAGTGCTTAGAGCTACCTTGTAAATAAGCAGGGACCTTAAAGGGGGAGGGGCGAGAGCCTCCTGCTAATATATAAATTGCTAAATAGTGACATTGATGGCAGCTCTAATTTACTCTGATTCCAGTGGAAGGGCTAATTAGTTTGTTCTCCAGGCCACAAAATGAAAATGATGTGACATTTTCTCTCATCTTTACTAAAGGCCTAATAGAGGCATAAATTCAGTCCCAAATTTTTTGTGTGTATGTTGGCAAGTTTAAGAGAGTGATTAAAAGGCTTTCGTTTGTCTTAAGAAGTCATTGGCATCCTCTAAATTATCATCTTCTTTCCTGTCCAAAGCTACTAAGTCATTGAAGGATCTGAATTTGGACTTTCTGAATTTGGTCTCAGGGAAGTATAAACCGTCTTGCACCTCTGAATCCTTACAAATACACGAGAAGCCCGATGAATGAGATATGTACAGGTGATCAGCACAACGGCTGATCATTGATAAGGATTGAATCCAAATATGTGCAGAGGAAAAAACAGGTTACCCCAGTTCCATGGACCTGCAAGTCATCTCTAGCCTCTCGCTGACCACAGAGCCCAGTGAGCAAAAGAGGAGAGTCAGAAGGGTGGAGAGCTGAAGAGGCCAGTGCAGGGCCTGCTCCCTGGCATAGAAGTGAAGCAGAGAGGGAGACAGCCCACTAACCTCAGGACTGTAGCTCACGTGATTTCCCTGAGACAGAAAGATAGTGAACGCTGCAGCTGGAGCCCAGTGAAGTGTGGCTGGTTTTTCCTGTCCTTAATCATGCTTGCACACCCTGATGCAGGGGATAGCAAGAACAACGGTGGAGAGCCAGAGGGAGCAGTACTAATTGGATCATCCAGGTCTCGCAGTATAGATGCATATCAGAGTCCAAAGAAAAAATAGAGCCAGTTTGGCCTCCAGAGCAAAGGTCTTAATACCACCAGGGCTAACACCTCCTTTTATAATAAATATAACATCTTTTTTATTCTGAAATAAAAATAATAATAATATAACCTGCCTGCCTAGGTAATTTCAAAAAAGAAAAGGACTGTTTCCTAACTCCAATATGAAGGAGAAACAAAAATAATAAAGTAATACGTATTTCATTGTTACGTAGCTTAGATTTATCCTAGCAGATACGGTTTTCCATTCCTCCGTATGATGAGCAGTTGTATTTAAAAGGAATAAAACATTGAGCTGAGCGTTGTCAGCCTTCTTTGCTCGTAATTGACATTATGAAAAAGGAGCTAAATATAAGAGTGTGTACACACAGCACGCATATATACATAATTGCTATTAATGTGATAGCTACAAATAGAGACCAATTTGGGGACACTTTACTGGCAGTCTGATATCCTGAGTGGCGTTGACTTCACTGCCATGATTTTTCCAAAATGGTGACAGCTCGTGGGTGATGTTCCAAATAAAACAGAGTACAAACATTTCTTGATTTACATGGTAATTACGCTCCTGGGAAATTCAATGTATATTAAAACTGTATCAGGGAGTTAGATTCTATAAATCCGCATGAAAGCCCAGCAGGGCATTTGAAAGTTGTATGAGTTGGGGGTGTAGCTCAGTGGTCAAGAGCGTGTCTGGCATGAACAGGTTTCTAATGAGGATGAGGATGACAGTTGTTTGGCAAATGGACAGTTGTTCCTGTGCAGGACTGCCCTGGGCATCATTAGATGCCATGTATCCCTGGTCCCCACCCACAGGCTAAGGGCAGCACCACCGGATCTTGTAACTAAAAATATTCCCATAAATGTCTAGAACACTCCTTTACACCACTACCTTAAAGGGATGCAAGAGTAGAGGTGGCAGTGTGACTGAGGGATAAATTTAGCTGTCCTGAAGAATGGACTTTTGGGTAACCCAGAGTTACCAATATGTATATCCTTTGTTTCTTTGACCACACTTTGTTCTTAAAATAAAACCTGCTTTAAGATAAAACTGCCATTTCTTGCTTTTCTGATTGCACATTGCTTCTATAAATTTCAGACTCCAATGTTATGCTGATGATTATTCCTGAAACCATTTGAAAGATTCTGTGCTTTTTCTGATGGGATCACTTGTTTCTGTCACCTTTCATATGCACCGTTACTCATCCTCCTGTGGCTCTTGCAGCCTTGATTTTTATTACGATTTTGTATGCTTACCTGTCTATCCTAGCTGGGAAAATAGATAACTGTTCTGACCTAGGTGATTTTCAGAGGTGGTGTGGTCGAGCATAAATGTTCACGAGAAATTAAAGCCACCTGTTAGGGCTGGAAGTGCTGCTCAGTCGTAGAGCACCTGCTCAGCATGCACGGGGTCCTGGGTTCAGTCCTCTGCACCCCTCCACCCCACTTATGAGAGCCATCTTGTCCCCAGGTTGTGGCATCCTCTTATTTCCAAGTGGTACTCAAGCTTGGAGCCATCACTCTGTTTCTGATGTGTTGTACGGTTTTGGTTGTCAAGGGTGAGGATGAGAGAGTCTTGTTACCTGTGCAGGCACAACCCAGTACCCTAAAAAGTGCAGCACTTCATCCAGAACAAAAGATTTTTAAGATCAGCGTGAAACTGAGGTGTTTGGTTTCCTCTCTTCCAGCTGACATCCCAGCATCCTTACGCTGAAGTCTTCATCGGCCGGCCCCACGTTTGGACTGTCGATCTCAACAATCAGGAAGAAGTTGAGGATGCCGTGAAAGCAATTTTAAATCAGAAGGTTGTTTCTTTAATTCCATTTCCCCCCATTTGTGTTGCGACCTGATGTGTGGAAAGCACCTCAGGCTCTTGGTTTCATTCAGTGCATGGCAGTTTCCCACGGCAGCTGGAGTTACACGTAGCCAACCTGTAGGACTTGGCCTGGGGATTTCACAGATGTGGGACATGGAGAACAGAGCTGGTATCCAGATACAGGCATGGATTTTACAAACCGTCATGATTTCATTGTTCCTGGGTCCCAGGCATGGGACGAGGAAACTACACTTGTGTCCAGGATCTAAGTATGTCACCCGGAGAGGTCTGAAAAGATGGGTCTGCTTCTTTTACCTTCCCACACAGGGCGGGTGGGGAGGTGGGGTAGGATTCATGAAGGAAATACTGGGAACTGTTTTCGTAGAGCATCGGGTTTATTTGGGTTTTCTACCACAATATTTGGTAGGCTCTTGTAAAGTAACTTTTCTGGACTCCTCTCATCAATTCAGTAGACATTTATTAAGCACCTACTGTGCACAAGCACCTTCTGAGCCACTCTGGCAGGGGGAGGGGTGCTCACTAATGTAAGCACAGATGAGGCTGCCTCACCACCTGTAGGACGTTTACCATCCACCCGGGACGAGTACAGTTGTCCCAGTCCTGCTGCGCACTGTCTCAGGTGCACTCTGCCCCTGTGCGTTTCCTATCGGAGCACATTTCACACTTGGTTATAATGTTTTAAGAGAAGCACACAGGTGTGCTGCGAGGATGGGCTGGACTTCTATACTTTGGATTTGGCTTCCGGTTACTTGCAGCCTTCCCTCCTCTAAAATGTAGAGCTAATATTGTATTCTGGGCTGGTAAGCTGAGTGGACTAAAGGAAAGCAACGTTCAAAGCGCTTGACCACAGTGTGTGCCGCACAGGAAGTGTCTAGTCATTGTGAAGTATTTATTGTTATTTCTTATAATCAGTCATCTGAGTTTCCGCTAGACTATAAGCAACACAAGGGCAGCACATCTGTCTGTCTTGCCGCTGTGCCCCCACAGTTCAGCATGACAATTTGCCTAATGGTTGGATGGGACGGGGGGAGGAATTGATGTCACATGCAGAACAGTGCAGATGATATTCAGTGCCAAAAGCAACATGCGGGAGACCCAGGAGTGGGAGCAGGGGTGCTTTCTGCTGGGTGCTGAGCTTCAAGCTGGCTCACAGAAGGAGTAGGAACTTGCAGAGCAACACTGTAAAGGGCACAGGTTCAAGGCATGGTTTGAGTGAAAGGGGAAGCATCTAGAGAGTATCCTGAATGAATGGCCAGCTTACCTCTGTGAAGGAACGTCTTTCCCTTTGGGACGTAGAATGGGATAACCACTTGGTGGTCCACTAAACTACCACTTTCAACTAAGCAAGAGCACTCCGACTCATCCATGCTCTGCCCCCTTAAATAGTCTGGATAGTAACCTTTGGTGCCGTTGTCAGCTTCCCAGTGATCACATGTACAGTCCCAATCCCAGGCTCAACAATTTTGGGCAGAGGTTCCCCCAACCTCAAGTGGCCTGATAGGAGTGTCTAGTGAAATGTGGTCCCACGGAATGCCTGAAAATAGCTCCCCACATCTCCATTTTCACCACCAGGGAGCCATTCCTGAGGAGATCAAAAGATCTTCCTTCTTGAATCTCAGAGCGTCTTGGTGTGTTAGTTACTTAGGGATGATGTGACAAAGTACCACAATTTGATCGCTTAAACAACAGAAATTTATTCTCCCATGATTCTGATGGCCAGAAGTCTGAAATCAAGATCCCAGCATGATTATGATCCTTGTAAAAGCTCTGATAGAGTATAAAGTAGTTCCTTATAGCTGAGAATTTACTTTATACAGTTTTAGTGACCTATAGTTAATCATGGTACAAAAATATTAAATGGAAGTTTCCAGAAATAAACAAGGTATACATTTTAAATTGCACACTATTCTGAGTAGTGTGATGTAGTGTTGCTCCATCCCACCTAGGGTATGATTAAGCCTTTTCTCCAGTGTATCCATGCTATATACACTACCCTCCCTGGTTTAGTCACTTAGTAGCCATCAGTTATCAGCTCGACTGTTTGTGATATCATAGCATAAAGGGTTTGGTAGTATTCTCAGTTTCAGGCATCCACTAGGAGTCTTGGAATGTATCCCCATTGATGAGGGGGACTACTGTATTCTTCCTTCCCACTGCGAGCTCTGTCAACCCCAAGCCTCAATTAGCTTGCACCCTTAGAGCTTTAATAGCTTCCTCCGTCACAGTGTGGCTTTTCCCTGTATGTATCTCTGCTTCTCTTCTTCTTGTATTAGATTAGGAAACACCCTAATTCAGTATGACCTCTTATTGACTACATCTACAAACACCCTAATTTCCAAATAAGGTCACATTCACGTGTACTGGAGGTTAAGACTTGGGCCTATCTTTTGAGGGGACACAAACCACAACACATAATAAAGAACACATGAAGAGAAGCAACCTGAAAGCCGAGGCAGAGGCAGAAAACTTCAGATTGAGTAGTTGAAAACATTTTGGATAACAGATCCTGTTTGTCAACCCAAAATCTACTTGGAATGCCTGACTCAGAAAGCACTGAGGGTGGACACTGTGTTGTCTGCTCACTCTTATGTGGGTTTGTTCTGATTTGGAATCTTGAATGCTCCAAAGTTCAGTTAAAACCCTTGTCAGTCTTACTCCACATTATTCCAGAAACAAAGGCCATCGAGAGACTGGCACAGAAGAAATTTCTGAAAAGGCGGTAGCTAAGAATTTTCCAGTTAATGAATGAAATTACAGGTGCTAAGAGCATGAGGGACCCCAAGCAGGAAAGATGCAAAAAAAAAAAAAACTCACCCAGATAACATTATAATCAAAGTGCCAAAAAGAAGGAAAATTCTTGAAAGCAGCTGGAGAAAAACGTATCACATCCAAGGGAATGATGATGATAAAAACATCTAACTACTCATCAGAAACGATGGAGACCATAAAAGGGTTCCTAGGAGTTTGAATATGTACAGACTTTTAAATGGGAACTCCTGGGGATACTGGATTTTTAAGTATTGTGGGAAGTTTTCAACAGAATGATGTGACCTATTTTACATCTGGAATCCTCCAGAGAAAAATATAAGATCTACCTAACTTACAATCTTATGGTTAGTAGAGAGAGGATCCTGGACTCAAACACTGGTCTTCTGGTACCTTCTATGACCATCTCTCATGAAATGATGCCAAGCCACCTGATAGGTGGGACCATTCAGATTCTAGCTGATTTCTGAAAGCAGTTCCCAGTAAGCCTTGCAAAGGTGAGCATTTACCAGTGGACACAGGAAATCTGACTGGAAGGGAGGTCAAGAGGAGAGGGGTAGTTCATGGAAAGCTTCCAAGGCCAGCAGGCCAGCAGCCTGCAGACATCCTTCCTGCCGCTGAGTTGGACAAGTAACAGGCCTTTTTCCACAAAGCAGGATGACCAGGAATGTGCTCTTGCATTTGGGTTTCTCAGGGACTGGATGTGGTTTCTGCATTCTCTTTCATCCCATACCCTGAAGAGGCCTGGACTTGTCCCTGAAGGTCTGTTAGGCAGAAAGCTGGTCCCTCCCTTCACTTCAGTCCACACAACATCTTCCACTTCAGGGGCGTGCTGGTACACTCTGTCCCCAAAGCCAGGGGTATGGAAAGCTCTCTCGTGCCCTTGAGTCTGCTGCCCTCCAAAGCAGGATGGTGAGTGGGACTCATCAGCCGTGCCATGACCTGAGAATGCAGTTTGCTTTTCCTTTACAGAAAGACTATCTGGCTTCCTCTCCTGTAAAATGATGAGGTGACCCCAAAGCCATGAATGAGTCAGTGTCCCTTTGGCTAAACTGGGTGTGGTTTGGAGAACAGAAGAAGAGCCGTTTTTCTGTAGTTACTGCATTGAACCCTTTACATTAATTAACTTCTGTGTTCTAGTGGATGTCCTTTGGAATATGGTGTCAGAGTAGCCAATGGATGTTTACTTGCTTTTTTGCGACAGAATCAGATCTGCTGGTCTCGTGACAGATGACTATGAATGTGTGCTGAACTCTGACAATTCTACTTGTCCACTTGTTAATGAATCCAGACGTGTCGTCTTTTTGTCTCTTCTGTTCCCCTTTGAGAGGAGACATTTCTCTAGGCCAGTTACAGAAAGCTTCTGGAGTTACCCATGGGTTGAATAAATAAATATTCTTTAAAAGAAAATGAACATTGTACATTTTGTATGAAGAGCAATATGTGAGTCAGAGATGACCCTGCTAGTGCATAAGCTTGCAATGAGAGGTACGAGCAGAGAACGTGTTCTTCAGAAGCGAGCAAAGCAGCCTCTCTGTTCCTGTTGAATAATGTCCTTGATCTACAGGACATGCGGGTCAGCCTCGCCTCTCTGTCCAGACAGGTGTGGACAGGTGTAGCTGAGATCTGAGCTGTTTGATGCAACTGACATCTGGTTGTATAGAAGTATACTACTGGCATTTAGTTGTGTATAAAGAAAGATACATTATCAATTTTTTATAAATCATGACTTAAGATTCCAAATGTAACATGGACTCAATGCACAGAAATGGGGAGAGGACACCCTAGGACCAACTACATGGCTGCCCACTGAGGAATGTCCTGTCTGCCCCTTGTCCTGTGTTTATCAGGCCTGGGTTCATAGATGCGTTGTGCAGTTCTCCACCCTGTAGACTCGGGTACATAAGTGTAGACTCAAGAGGGAGCTGGTGAAGGTGGTGCTCTCCACCCAGAGAGCCCCAGGTACTATAGGGCTCTGTGATGCTGTAACAGAATTGCTGGTGATTTTCTCCCAAATGAAATGCCCATGTCAGGTTGGCGTGCAGCTGAAGACATAGGCTCCCAGCGCTAGCAGGTGCTGTGCAGAGAGATCACACATTTCTTTCCCTTCCCTCGGTGTGACAGTCTATCAGAATGCCTCCCTCCACCTCACCCCCTACACACCGTGAGCACCTTCCAGGGTTTTCTGCTCCCCTCAAAGTCTGAGCCGCTCAGTTTAGAAATCTTGAGGCTTTTTTGGAGACATCAGTGAGCCTTTGCCTACCTCCTCTCACCAGCTTCCGCAGTCCTGAGCTCCAGCTTCCTCTGCCTTTTCACATCAGATCTCACTACTCCACCTGGAACAGCTTCCACCTTGTCCCTCGTGCCTCCATCTGTAGATTCATAGCCATAATCGGCTTTGCCTGTCTGACTTCCCAGGGCCCTCTAGCTGGGCTCCTCGCGGCCCCGGATCTCTTAGCTTTGTACCATGCTATGCTAACCTCACCTAGGAGTGTAGCCCAGGGCTTGGGTCATCATGGGCCCACAAACTGCTCATGTGTGCTGTTCTTAGAGCAGCAGCCTTGTCTTCGTTCAACAGATGTTATGCTAAGTGTTACAGGTGCCACACTGTGTGCACACGGGACGCAGATGACTCATAGCCGCAGACCTTACTGCTAGGAAGTGCTAATCTCCACCTCCTGTTGAGAGTCTACTGTGTGCCAAGCCCTAATCTTTTTTTTTTTCAAAGACAGAAAGAGCCAATTTTTATTTTTTTCATCTGGTTTTTGTTTTTCCCACACTTAGTCATGTGTACGGTGCTGGTGTTCAAACCTGGGTCCTCACACATGCCAGGCAAGCACTGTAGCACAGAGCCACCTCTCTAGCCCAGGACGCTAATCTTAGTGGGGTTTTTTCCCTTTAATCACCTTCACTGCAGCTTAAAATAGGTGGCTTTTCTTGTCACCCTTTCACATGTGAGGTATCTGAGACTTGGGGGTGGTAGCCTGCTCAGGGTCTGCCCCTAGGGAGGAGCACGGTGACATAGGGAGACCCCACCCCCACCCCTGCAGGCATGGGCACCCTGGTGCTGAGCAGGTCTGCAGAGGCTGGTAAGTGGTGCCTGCCTTGTCTCCTCATTCATGGAGCCGCGTTCTCTTTCCGCAGATCGAGCCATACATGCCGTATGAATTTACATGCGAGGGAATGCTGCAGAGAATCAACGCATTCATTGAAAAACAAGTAAGTCTCCACAGAAGCCCATCTTCATTTGCTATGTCCTGCTTCCTGCTGCCCCTGAGGGTTCTCGTCAACAGTTATGAGCTCACCATGTTTCTGTGGTTTGACTTCTTCGGAAGTCTCCAGAAGCTGGATAATGGCTCGTTGGAATTCTATATGCAGCACCATCATGGTCACCCAAGGGAGCCAGTCTTTCACTGAGGTGTGTTCTTTGTAACCGTAGAAGGTCACATGGACGCTGACAACAAGAGAGACCAGGTGGTCTTCCCTGATCAGCAGGGACTGTGCACTGAGTGGGCTCTGGAGGCATCATGACTTTGGAGGCGCGGGGGACAGACAGTCAGCTGTCTGTCCTGCTGTCATTTCTCACCCCAAGAACTGCAAGGACTGAAACTTGGGGTTTCTAAGCTTTCTTTTAATAGTACATGCTCAGTAATTCTAAGCATATTAGGGCTTTGTAGTGGTTTTCAAATATCTCTTCACACAAGACCAGTTTCAAATGAACCCTAGGTATATAATACAGATAAAAGCAGGACTTCAACTCCAAAGCAAGGGAGGACACACAGAGTCCCACCACCCCCAACAGGGCTTGGAAACTACAGCTTGTGCCCTTGAAGTGAAGGCCATGAGCATCATTTCCATCCTTTTACAACATTTTAATTCCTTGGGCTTCAAAAGAGCACAGAGCTAGAAATAGACAGACTCTGAACCCCTGTGGGTAGGAGAAGCTGAACTCCTTGACCAGATTCCAGAAATAAGGGGCTCTCCTGGAAGGGCAGGGCAGAACGCCCAGTGGGGGACCCACAGATCCAGCTGAAAATAGAAAGGGTGAGTTGAAAATGTAAGTAGGCAATCCATCGAAGCCCAGGGGGAGTTTCAAAAGGAAGAGTTGGTGGTTTGAGGAAAGTAAGTCCATGGAGAGCAGGTGACAGCCTCGGGCAGCTGTCGGCAGGAGAGCATACTGGTGCGTGGGCTTCGGGGTGGCCCGTCTGATCAACTCAGTTTTCTGTAGCAGCAAGAGGACATGCTTTCCAGCCCAGCCACTGGGTCAACTCTCAGCACCACAAGTTTGTGGCTATATGAGTGGAGCATACAGTACTCTGCTTCTCTGTGCCTTTTTCCTTCTGTAAAATAAGGGGACTAGTAGGACCTACTTCACTGGACCAATGTGAAGATCACACCAGCTAACACGCATGAAGCGCTTAGAACAGGGCCTGGCACGTAGTGCTCAAGAAATGCAGCATAGTACTGTTGGTTATCTAACGTATGATGCTATATTATAGTATATTAAATTGTGCAACACTAATAATTATATATCTCATACATTACTTATGAGGTAATCCGTTTCCCATGAGAGCTTAGCAATCAGCATCACATCTCACTCAGTGTGTGCGTGACTGTAGAAGAGCGGTGTCATGACTCTGCCTGCATACACAGATTCTGTGCCATCCTGTACAGGACACATCGCAGTGTCCCAGTCCCCTGTCATCTGTGGTTCAGCTTTCCAAGGTTTTGGTTTTACCCACAGTCAACCACAGTCCAAAAATACCAAATGGAAAATACCAGTAAGATATTTTGAGAGAGAGAAAAAGACCATATTCATATAACTCTTTTAGTAGTGTATTATTATTGTTCTATTATTAGTCAGTCTCTTGCCCTGCCTAATTTATAAATTAATCCTGTCACAGGCACTTATGAATAAGAGAAGATATAGAGAGGGTTGGGTACTGTCTACAGTTTCAGGCACCCAGTGGGGGTCAGAACTTGTTCCTGAGGACAGGGTGGGGACTGCTCTATAATGTTTAATCTTTGAAGTGTCCCAGGAGGGTGGCAATAATAACCCCATTCTCTGCATGATGGGAACCAGAACTCACAGGCATGGGGGTCACAGGTGGAGGAAGTGGGATTTGATGTAAGATTGGTATGGGGCCAAGTCTGCACCAGTAGCATTTGCTAGGGACTCAGGAGGTGACAGTTGTCCCAGAGCTTGGCTTTTCATGTTCTACCTGCTCACCTCCCTGATGGCATGGAGAGGAGCTCCTGGCCTCCTCTGGCAGTGGATTTGGAGACTTCACAGGTCCCCTCTCAGAGGCTCTCTCCAGATCTTACCCCTTCTCTCTGGCTGCTTCTGAGACCCTCTTCCTTTTTGCTTGGTTCCTCCGCCTCTGGAGAGAAATAGTCACCAGAACACGTAGGTGACTTTTGGTCAGGTTTACTTGAAGGTCTTTACTTGTTTCCTCTCTGAGGCTCATGAATCCCAGCCAGTCCTTACGAGGGCTCAATTCCTCCCTGAGTTATTGCTGGATTTCCTTTTAAGCACGAAGGTTTTGATTGCTAAGTGCTCCTTAGTGCCAGCTTCCCTGGCTTGCTCCCCTCGACATCCCACATGCCCAGCACCAGCCTGACACAGAACAGGTGCACCCTGCCAGCTGAAAGCTAGCACATGAATGCGAAAGGGAGCATGTGAGTGTGCTTGATATTCATAAATGCCAGCAGCCACGAAGCTCGTCTTGGAAGTAGTGATTTGGGAAACGTGGCACTAAAATTCTCTTTTGGAAAATATGCTAATTAAAATGCTTCTGGATCACATGACTGGGTCTCCTACCTCTCACTATAAGCTCCAGGTCCCAATCTTACAGAGCTTGGGGCATTGGTTATTTTTACAACCAGCGGCGTATCTTCAAAGAGCAGTGAGGATGGAGAGCAGGAATCTCTGGTGTGGGCTGGAAAAGCTGCAGCCATGAGCAGGAGCTTCCTGTGCGTGAACCATAGGAGGGACTGTGCTTGTTAGGCTGAGCTGGGCCTCACGAATCCTCCCTGTGATCTGCAAGGGGAACACAGAAGCTTTTATCCCAGAACATTTTCTAGGTTGTCCATCACACTCACCCAAGGCAGCAAGTGCAGAGGAAGCCAATTGACAGCAATCAAGAATACTCCAGGGAGGGTTCGGTGCATAGTTGAACAACCACCAGCAGGAAACCTCCCTCCGATCCAGCCATCCCGGGGTGCAGGCACCCAGTGGGTAAGAAGCCTGGCTCTAGGCAGAGTGCTTGCTCTTTTCCCTCATTCTCCCTGCCGTTTATTTAGATTGCACAGTCTTTTGAGATGAGCTCTCTAAAAGGTTCCGTCTCCAGCAAAAGGGAAGTTAGTACCACTGCAGAAATCCCTTGTAATCAAAGATGGAGCATGATTATTCCGAGTTTGTCCAGGCTTGGGCAGGTTTCCATTATGCATTCCTTGGGAAAGTTCTGTATTTGCCTCCAGCCAGATCACAAAGTTCCCACTGATTTCTGAAAACCACATGTGCGTTCCTCAACCCTATTTTCTATTTCCTATAAAGACTCTGTGAATGTCCAGGATGGTCAGTCACAGTCGCATGATTTGTAAAGAGCTATGTGATTCATGTGAAAAGCATGCTGGAGATCTGGAGGGACAGAAAGTCAAATCTAAGAGCAGCAGTGGAAACTGAGTAAGCTCCTAGAACATCTTGCTCATCTGAGTCCATGTGGAACTTGGTGGGGTGCGTTTAGGTGCAAGGGAAGCCCCTTAGCCTGGGCAGGCATAGGGCAGGGGAATAGTGGATGTGACAGAGGTTCAGGGAGAGAAGGTGGCACTGTCTTGGGAAGTTTCAACTCTTGAAATTGCTGTGGCTGTTTTCTGTCTACCCCTAGAGACTGGATGGGCAAAGATAGACTGCTGGACCCTAGAGTCTTCACATCTTGGCTCTGTGGCCACCAACTCTGACCTTGGGCAAGCTGCGTACCCTGTTTATGCTCTTTCCTCTTCTGTAAAATGGGGATAATACTTCTACCTCATAGTGCTGGGGAAGGAATCAATAGATGAGCATGGGGCTGGAGCCGTGGCTCAGCGGTTTCGGTGCTTGCCTGGCAAGCACGAGGACCGGGGTTCAAACCCCAGCACCATGTACACAACTAAGTGTTGGAGCAACTAAGGCCATGTGAAAAAACTAAATAAAGTTGTTTCTCTAAAAAAAAAAAAAAAAAAAAAATGAGCATGTGTTTCAGGCTGAGTCAGTACCTGGGCCACCTGGGCTCTGAAAGCCGTAGCTACGTGCTGTTGCAGGAATCCAGAAACCAACCAGGGTGCATTTTGCAGACAACCTCACTGAGGTGTAATTTACAGACCATAAAATTCACTTCATGTTTGGTTAGCAAATTGATCACGATGTACAATTGCTGCCAACATTTCTGTCACCCCAGAATACCTGTCTTCCATTAGTCCTTGTTCCTGCCTCAGCCCCGGGAACCAATGATTTGTTTTCTTTCTCTGTGGCTCTGCCTTTTCTGGAGATTTCTGGCCTCTCTCACTTAGCGTGTGTTGTGGGGGTTCCTCCGTATTGTAGTGTGTATCAGAATGTATTGCTTTCTGTTGCTGAATAGTATTCCATGCTGTGGATAGACCACAGTGTGTCACCCATGCACCAGTTGATGGACAGTAGGTGATTCCCACCTCTCGACTGTGTGATAAGAGCTACTATGACATGCAGCACTCAGTAGGCTCTTAGTAGTCCCGGAGCATGCAATGGTACAGATTTGTGTTTCACTGACAAGGTGCACTTATGGGCGGTTGATTTGCATGCGTGAGAATGGTCCATGGACATTTGTCCCTATTCTCAGCCTCACAGCCACATTCTTGGTTGCTTTTATGAAAACACAATTTGACACCTCCTTCTGGGAAGTACCCTGGGGCCCCCTGGGATAGAACCCACTTCCTTTTGAGGGCAGTGCAGGCTAAGAATGTTGGGTGACTGGACTGCACTTAATCCAATCTGTGCTGCACCCTGGATTTCCCCACCACCACACAGATAGCATATGTGTGCCTTATTCCTCTAGAAATTTGACAATGTCACCTGAGCCCCACTATCATGGTCTGGAACCTGTCCCATCAACCACCACCGTTGTTTAATTTTTTTGAAAAAGTCTGACCTTACGCTCTGTAGCTCCTGCCTTCAGAACTGCACATCTGAACCTGTCCTCTTGGTTCCAAAGTGGGTTGCACAGAGTTCCACACGCACCTAACGCTGCATGGGCGTAATACCTCAGTGAAGGATTTGCCCGGGACTAGGTGGGGTGGAGGTTTCGTGGAGAAGCCCCACATGCTACACGCAGGGTTCTCAGAGACTCTGCTGTCCCGCGCTTCTGTAGCCAGCAGGTGACCCTCCTGACCTGGAACAGCCAGCCCTCCGCCTGCTGCTTCTCCCCTGGGGCAGCCCCCGACCTGGCTTCTCTAGCTCTTTGGGTGTTTAGTGAGTCACCTTTTCTCATGTCCCCACTTAGCCTCTAAGAGGCGGCACTCCTACCTCTTCTTACCACGCTTCTATCCATTTGTTTTTAGGGGGTTGCTTTTTCTTATAAATTTGTTAATGAATCAACCTTTCTCACTGTGGTTTACGCTTACTGTCTGGAAATTTCTAAATAGTTGAGCATGTTTAGTAGAAATTTGGTAACTAGTTGAAATAATTGTTAGAGAGGAATGCAGATGGTGTGTTCTAAGTGGGCTTGTTAACCAGATTGGAAATTACTGTGTATACCTCACTCTGGCTGCATACATGCCTCATTGGGTTGGAATAGTCCTTTTGTATTTCTACTACTATCAAAGTCCCATGACACCAAAACCTAACGTTTAGTTCCATTCAACAGCTCATTATTGAGCAACAATTATATGCAAAGCACTGTGTTAGTTTTAAGCCACTAACTCCTATGCAGCCTACAAAACCCATCCTAGAAAAATCCTATCTTCTGGAAGACTTCTCTAATCACTACCACCACACTGTCACCCTCTTCGGGGGTCTCTGCATCCTGCTTCAGCTTGTGGTTAGTACTGTTCTGTAATTTGTCAGCCTCTCTTACTAGCCTGTGCACTGGACCTCTGAGCCCAGGAACTGTCTCCTTCATGTTCATATCTCTAACACCCAGCATACGGGTTTACGTCCATTTGTGAAGTTGGAAATGAATGCGTGCCTTTCTGCCTCTTAGCCAATGTTCCTTCAATGAACGGGTGAGTGAGTGCGTGCTTAAGGTGAGGAGACAGGGCCACCTGGTGTTGCCACATAATCTGTGCTACAGTTGAACAAAGCAGAAGACCTCCCCACACACACCCCCGCCCAGCTGCAAGCACCCAGTAGGACTACACCATCAGTGAGAGGAGGCTGTTGCAGGAACTTCCATTTCCATCCAAGCAGCTGGGCCCAGAGGTGGCTCTCGTGGATGAATTGTCATACATAACCCATGCAGCACTGCCTCAACCTCTGGAACCCAGCAGCAAGGCATGGTCCTCCTTGGACTTTAATACCATGGGCCATCAGCCACCTCACAGGAATTACACTAGGGATGAAGGACTGACAGTACTATTCCCATTTTATGTGGGAGTGCAGGCAAAGAAAGCTTGAGAGACATCTCTAATGTCCCCCGGCTGGGGGGCCCGGAATCTCAGCCCAGGCCTCCATCCCCCTCCCACCTTACCCCCTGTTGTGCTTTCTGATGACACCTTCAGTCTCCCTCTGTTCAATTTTATCACCTTCAGGCTTTCCAGATGGTTCCCCTAGCTTTAAGAAGGTCCTGCTGCTATTTTTACTATTCCTGATCTTCTAGGCCCCCAAAGCAGTCTGCTGGGAGGACGCCAGACCATCTTCCTGGGGAGCAGCAGCAGGGTGCCTGCGCTCCTGTGCAGAAGTGAGCTGAGCAGGCCTGTTGCTGGGGACCCGGGAGGGTGGCTGCTGAGGTTTCCCCAGAACAGAAAGAAGCGGCCCATCAGCCGCATGGCGTAGCTAGGAGGTCAGCTCGCCTTGTCCAGCCCGTGCAGCCTGGTGCTGCCCTGCTCCAGGTGAGCTACAGGAATCTGTGCATAGGGGCTGCCCCAGCTTGTGCCTCCAGTGGTGGCCCGGAACTGCACTGGGTGGAGGCAGCTCTTCCCAGGAGCCAAGGAGGGGGATAAGTGTCCCTGGAGCACCTGCGACCTGCCAGCGTTCTATTAGTGTCCCTGCAGGAGGTAAGACAGACATAGTCATGTCCCAAAGCCCCAAGTGGTAGGGCCTGGCCTCCAATCCTGTCCTTCCCATCCTTTGCCACATCACCTCCTCCCCAACACAGCAGGATCTGCTCTCTCCAGCTTTGGCCTTGTGCAGGCTGAGAAATCAATTAGGAATAAAGTTTCTTCATCTTTCACAAATTCAACAGGTGCAGAGAAGCTGCCCTCAGCTCTGCGGGGACCTACAGAGAGAGACTTGGAGGTCTTCTCACACGTCATAAAAGTCAGACTGAATTTTCAGCTTTCATGGGTTTTTATCCCCCAGCCTAATCCAGGCATGTTAGCTGGCTGTGACTCTACCAAATACCTGCAGTAACCAACTTAAATAGGAAAGATTTTGGCTCACCTCTGAGAGTTCTGCGCATGATTGGTTGGCCCCATTGCTGTAGCCTATGGTGCTACATCACGGAGGGAGCAGGTAGCCAAGCAAACCACTCCCCATGGCTGGGAAGCAAAAAGAGATGAGCCAGGGCCATAACGTTAATATCGTCTTCAAGGTCATACTACCTCTTCCCCAAAGACTTCCACCATGGCCTGCAGGTGTACCACATCCCAGTAGTGCACAGGCGAGGGATTGAACCCTAGCACATAGGCACTAAGGGGACATTCGAGATCTAAACTGCAGCACAAGCTGAATCCACAAGAAGTTCTCAGTTGGCTTCATCCAGTGCAGGTATCTGCCTGTCCTGTGGGCTTTGGTGCATGCTGGACTTCACATCTGTGCCTGTTTTAAAGGCTCTTGAAGTTATCCATGTTTCTTAACAAATTGTAAGCAAAGATGCTTACCTTAGCCAGCCAGAAAAATAACACTGAACCTTGTGCAAATGCCCATGCTTCTCTGGGTTCTGATAACCAGTCACTCTGCGTCACTGTGCGCGTGCCTCCTGTCTGATGACGGTCATCCTGGTGGGATAGGCAGGGTGTAAAATGTAAAGTTTCCACAAACTGCCACAGAAGAGAGCAGTGGCCATTGGTGAACCATGTCCCAGTCAGGGTAACAGGTCAGTGTGGCCACGCTGTCACCCTTAGAGGCAGCATCCAGGCCCACACTGCTGTGCTGCCCGTGACCTTGCAAAGGCTTGGTCTGTGCCCAAAAGCGCTGTGAACATGAGAAGTCAGGTGGCCTTCCTGCCTAGTGGTGCCCAGGGCTGGGTGGGTCTCGGGACACTCTGCCTACCCACCCACCATGCCTCACTTTCGGAAGACTGCTGCATCCCAGCCGTCCTAAACAGTCCAGTCTCTTTCTGACTCTGAATTATTAGACCATTCTGGAGTCTTGTCTTTGCCGCTGATAGGAATCTGGCTAAAAGTTTCCTGCCCACGGTTGGGTGAAGCTTTTCTGTTTGCTTACCACAAATTCAGACCAGCAGAGTGACGTCCTCTCATCAGGAGAGAGTGACGGGGAGGACAGCAGTGGACTTGCCTCACCAGCTCCAGTCGGGATCATCCCTTTTCAGAGGCCCAAAGAGAAGGTAGCCCAGGTGCCTGCTGCCTACCAGCTGCCTTTCATGGCAGCATAACCTCCTGTAAGGAGGCAGGAAGAGGCCAGAACCAAAGGAGATCATCACCATCTTCATCTCTATGTTTCTGAGGAAGAAACTGAGACTCCAAATATTAAGTATTTTGCCCAAAGTTTCACACAGCCAGTAAACGGGAGAGGCAGGACAGACCTCGGCTGGCCGCAGAATCGGGGAGGAGCAGGATTCTTTGATTCTTTTGCTGTCTCTTGGTGTGTTAAGTCACACAGGCACAGGATGTTTTAAAAAGAAAAATGCTAGCGGTGCTAGAGGACCCTGCCGCTTGCAGCTTGTTGGGGCTCTGCCCCTCCCTGCTAGGGGACCTGCAGAGCAATGCGAGGCCCCTGTTGCACCGCTCCCTGGGACAAACACAGGTGGGGTGCAGAACATTTTTTCTATGTGCCCTGGTGCCAGGAGCACTGGGCCCGGAGATGACTAACTTCCTTTTCCACACAGAAGGGGCAAAGGAAACCTGAGGAAAAGTCAAATCTTCCAGAAGGACACACGATGCAAAATAAATTTCCTGACCCTGCGCCTCCATTTCACTCCTCAGCAGCAGCCTGACCAACAGAAGGTGTCCTTGGAGCAGCACACACGTTTCCCAGTGTCTTTGTACCTGCTCCCCACCGCCCCGCACCTGCCACAGATGGAAACATACTGAGCGCCCCTTCACCATGTCCCTCGGGCTGCTCAGCATGCCTCAGGCCCCCATCTCAGGGCGTGCAAGCAGCCTCATTTGGTGTGTTATTTGTCTTTGAATAGGAGCCCGTTTGGATCATATGGAGCCCTTTGCTTCACCTTTCCAATGTTGCTGTACTGATTAGGATCAATTTCTTTGCATGTGTCTCTGTACCTGTGGGCGAGTTACCAGAAGGCACCCATGCTCCCAGCATCCTATTCGCCACTCCTAAGGACTGGCTTCCCTGAAGAGAGTTATCAAGCATGGGTCCTGCACTCTCCTGTGCTGGTAGCATCTTCAGCAGGGCAGTCTGAGGACTCAGGGCTCTGCCATGGTTCCATTGAGCACATGCGAACAGAGCCAGCTCTGGGTGCCAGAGTCATGCATCTGAGGTTGCTTCAGGCCCAGCTGACAGAGCTGGGCTCGCGGGTCTCAGTGGCTGCCCCTTGCTTCTTATCGTGACCACCTGATCATTGATGATGCTCCTGGCCCTGGCCCTCTCCTCCCCCCTGCATCTTCCCTCAGTGCGCTGCTTCCTCACTGCCTCCACATCCCGGAGAGGCTGGCTCTGCCCCAGGCTGACTCTGTTGTTGGGGGTGCTATGTTCCCTCACATCTGTCTCTGCTTGTCAAGTTCTTGTTGCAAAGTGACTGTTTTCAACCAGTTAGTAGTACTGAGTCCCTGCCGAGGACTCGGAACCACATCAGGTGATTCTCGGGGCGCCCACAGATCCCGGTGTGATCCTTCTCCTCAGAGCATCAGTATCTTGCCACTGTGATGAAACCAGGTTTATCTTAGGCAATGTCTACTAGGTAGCTGCCAAATTTGGTGACTGCTTGCAAAGTCTTTGGAATCAGAGAGGAGCGAACACGCCAGCTGGTGCAGGCAGGGGAAGAGGTGCCTTCAAGGGCAGGTTGAAATGGCCCGTGGGGGATTTCTGATGATCAGGAGAGTGGCCAAACCTGCGGGCAGTGGTGCTGTGTCAGTCAGCTATTTGTCATCATGGCCAAAATACCTGATGAAAAGAACTTAGAGGGGGAACAGTTCACTCGGGCTTCATGGTCTCCCAGGCTCCGTCCGTGGTCCCCTGACTCCATGGCTTTGGGCTTGTACGAGGCAGAACACCACGGCGGAAGGGCAGGGATAGAGCTGCTCATCGTGTGGTGGCTGGGAGGCAGAGGAAGGGGAAGGGACACCAGGGGAGATGAACCCTTCCAGGGCACACCCCCCGCCTCACCCCACCCTGTCAGCCCATTCAAACAGGAGGCGCTAACACAGGAGCCTCTGGGGGACACCTGACATCCAAACCACAGAGGTGCTGTGTGCATTGCAGATGTTGCCTCTCATCCTCCAGCCCTGCCTGTTAGACTCTGCTGTTGTCTCCTCTGTGGTTAAGGAAGCTGCTAATGAGAGAGGTCAGTCCCACCTGAAAGAAGCTGGCTCCAGCTCTCCTGTTCCCTCTTCTCTTGCAGCACGGTTGGTCCCTCCCATTGTCCAGACGGCTTGTAGGGCTGGAAATCCCCAGTTGCATCCTAGGTCCTTTGGCTGATGGCTGCATTTTCATCTTAGGACTTCTGCCATGGGCAGGTGATGTGGCCACCCCTCAGTGCCCTGCAGGTGAAGCTCGCGGAGCCTGGACAGTCCTGCAAGCAAGTGTGCCAGGAGAACCAGCTCATCTGTGAGCCGTCGTTCTTCCAGCACCTCAACAAGGACAAGGACATGCTGAAGTAAGTGCCTGGGGTAGGGAGATGCAGCAGAAGACACGCAGCTCAGCTTCTGTGGGCTTCCTGGGTTACCATTGGGTTGAGAGCTGCTTCATTTCAGTTTCCAGCCCATGAGCTGTAGGGAAAATGATGTGGAGGAGGCAGCAGTTTGCAGCACAACCCCCAGAAAGAGTTGGCTGAGCACTTTCAGTATTTAGTAGGATGAAGTCGCCTGGCATGCAGTGCATTTGGGTCTGAGTGAGGGTATTGTGTTTGCGTAATAATGCCACATCTAGCCTTAGAGATCATGGGAGGCGTTTGTTCCCTAGTGCTGCACCCATGAACAGGGGGGAGTGGAGGTGGGCGAAGAATCACAGCCACGGATGGACCTGCGCCTGAGACCTCTGGCAGCAGCCAGATCCCTATATGGCCCCCAGTAGAGCCCAGCAGTGCAGGAGACTGGTGACAGCCTTCAACCTTGGAGTCAGAAAGGAATGAGAAATAGGATGAGTTGACACAAAACTGCACACAACAGATCCCAACTGTCACCTTCCCGCTCCTGGTTCCCCCTCTTCAACTTGCTATGGGCACCGTTGGAGCGTGGTGCATCGGGCCTGAGCAGGCCTGACTGCTGGATCCCTCAGCAGTGGAACAGGTGAGGTCCAGGAATGCTGGCCAGGGCTGGACCTGGGGATCCTCCAGTGTCCTGAAATTCCTTGCCTCATACTTGTTCTTTTAGTGACACCATTCATTTCTCTTTGCAGCTTCTGCCTCCTGATCCCTCTCAGTACTAATTCTGTTCTCCCAATTTTTGTCACACCCCACCTTGGTCCCCGTATTCCATAACTATCTAGTCTCCCACCACCTTAATATCACTGATGAGGGATTTTCTCCAAGAGACAGACACTGCTCTCAACTGGAAATGTTCAGTCTAACCATTGCACTGTCCTAGGCTCAAAGAGGAACGGAGTGGACTTGGGGCTCAGGAATCAGCTATCCCTCATTCTGGCTTCACACATGGCCGCTGTGGTTACTGTGCATGGCGGTCTGAGCTGGCCTGGTCCCTCCTGTGAGTCTTATTGTCCTCAAGCATAGTACAAAACTCTCTTCAGAGTGCATGGTCTCCAGCATTGCTGGCAGGGAAGCTCTCCAGATTGGCTCTGTGAGGGATACTGGTTTATCTTTTTTATGGGAAGCCCAGGCTCAGAGGCTACCTTGATTCCACCATCAACATAAAAGCACAGGCCAGAAGAGGAGGCCAGGGTGGCGCCCTGCTCCGTGGCCGGGGAGCCTTCTGAGAGGGCTGGCGTTTGACCTGTGTGGAAGGCCGCTGGGAGCTTCCCGCTCCGTGGCAGAGATGCTGAATTCTGGGGTTGGCTTTCCACTGGCTCCTTTTGCATATAGCTCCCACAGCAGGGCGGCTTTTTGAGAACCCCCAGCACTCTACTGGAAGTCTGAGATTGCTCCGACCAGGTGTGGCGCTACACTCCCAGTTCTGCCTGCGTGCAGGCGCATCTGGAAGGGGAAAGACGAAGCTGTCTCCCGGGAATGGGACTTGCATGGGCTTCCTGAACAGTGGGACTTCCTTCCCAAGCTGGGTTCTTGGTCTCTGTAGGGTGACTGAGATCTGGCTCCGAGCTAGAATGAGGCCCACACAGGCAGTCTGCCTCCAGGTCAGTGGGGACAGGAAAGGCAACCAACAGCTGGGAAAAGGCCAGTTGCCCCTGTTCCATCAGTTTCTTAGCTGATGGAACATCCTGGGTGACAGCAAGATGATAATGGATAGCTCTTGCTGAAGAATGGAATGGCCCCGCCTTTCAGGCAGCTCTGGGCAGCGGAGTAGGCTGAGGATGGCTTGGCTGGAGCTGGCCAGGCTGAGACGACAAAAGCCAGTCTCCTGGCTGGACTGTCTTCTTTTCCTCCTTCCCCATGTCCCATGCATTGTCCATAGAGCAGAGGGGCATGGTGTGGGACGGTCCTGCAGTCAAACCCTGTGCAACGCCATAGCCCACTCCTCCACCCCTCCCCACTGTAGATATATTCTTACCAGGAGGCTGGAATGAACGGTAATTTTGCAATAAAGCCCTCTAAAATTAATTCTGTGAGCATAAGAGCCCTACTGAATAACTTGTTCATGCATTTGTAAATACAGATAATGTTGTAAAACCCCAGCTATCTGGCAGTCTATTGAGTGCCTCCTCAGCGTGGAGGTAATCCTGGCCCATCCATATTCATGGCCAATTAGCAATTAGCAGCTCCACCAGCCAGGGCTGCTTTTGCTTCTCCAACTTGGGGCCTGGTTCTCAGTCCAGCCAAGCTCAAGCTCTTTTTCTTTTTTGGGGTGTCCGCAACCTTGAAGAGCCACCTGTCCTCACTGTACAGGATGAATTTAATATATCACACTGATCAGGGCCTTTGGAGCATCCCGTTCTCCCATCTCGAATCAGGGGAAATCGGCGGGGGTCTTCGAGTTGCTGTGTGTGCAGAGCATAGTTAAATGCTGGAGAGACCAGCTCAGAGCATTCAGGATTCAGCTGTGACTCCTCCTCTGCACGGGACTCCACCTAGACCAAGGGTGGAGAAAACCAGAGGGGAAAGGGCCCCTAGAAGTGCCAGACCCCATTCCAGCATAGCCCAGCGTGGAGGACTCAGCTCCAGAGAAAGGAACAGATGCTAATGTGAGGCCTACTTTGCAATTTGGTTGCCTCTGGTTTTTCGTTTGGTTTGTTTTGTTTTTAACCATCCTGGGGATTGAACCCAGGGACTCACACTTTCTAGCCAAGAGTTCTGTTGCTGTGCCTCATCACCAGCCCCTGGCTACCTCTTAAAGGTTTATCTTCCAAAATTTTAAATAAGTGACCCCCAACTTAAGAGGGCGCAGCTTAGGATTTTTCGACTGTAGGTTGGTATGAAAACATGTGTGTTCAGCCGAAACTGTACTTCAGATTTGAATTGGGATCTTTGTCCAGGCTTTTGACCGGTGGTTTGATACTGTGTCGTGATGTTGGGCAGTAAGCAGTGGTGAGCTGTGCCTCCAGTCAGCCACAGTCACAGTCACGGGGAAAACAGCAGATGTTCCACAGGGTGGGGTTGCCAAGCCGCTGCGGTCAGAAGTTAGGTGTATTCCGTGCATTTTTTTTGCTTACTACATCTTCAGCTTAGGATAGACGGATGGAGATGTCACACTGTTGTAAGCAGAGGAGCACTTGGGGATTCTGAGCCGTGAATTTAGAGCAGGTGTGCTTTGGCACTGAGAGGAGGAGAAGCCCTGAATCAGGTGGTCCCCAGGGTTTGGGTGGGTCTTGGAGGAAGGGAAGGGAAGCACTCAGACAGGAAGGAGCAAGAGCAGCAGGTAGCACAGGCCTGTGTCCTGCCAGGGAGGGGTGGGTAGCTTGAGACTTCTACCCTGCTGCTGGGGTCCCCGTCCTAACACCTATGATGAGAAGCAGCGAGCAGCCCTGGAGGAAGGAGACTTTGCTCTTACTTCATGAGCTATAAATTTTGCACTCATGGGTAAGGAGCCCCAGAAGTCCATGCTCTCACCCTGTACCCAAAGGATTCTAGGCCAGCTGGTGAGAAGGTGGCACTGCGGGACAGAGGAAGGGAAGATATGTGCATGGTGTGCTTGGAGTCTGAGTGGGAGGGCATGTGTGAGTGAGACAGAGGGCACACACAGCCCTGTGTGCACCGTGAAAGGGTAGGCAGGGGACCTAAGAAGAACTGAGGACCCCTGGGCTACAGAGGCTGTCTAATTGCGGGACACTCTGTGGCAATAGGCACCTCTCTGGTGACTTTCACTCATCAGATACACAAACGATGGAGTAGCCTTCCTGACTCCCCAGGGCTGAGGGACAGGCACTTGCTCACCAACAAGAATGAGAGCCCCAAGGGACCTGGGAGATGCTCAGACGAGGGGCTGGGTTGTTCAAGATGCACTAGAGCTGTACAGGCCCCCAGAATCACATCCATGAACCTCTGGGGGCTGCCTGCGGTGGGTCTTCACTGTGGCTCCAGGAAGCATCTGCTGCTGGAGCCCTTTGTGGGAGTCTGTGCTTCACCCCAGCAGGCGCCCACTGCTGCGGCCCCAGTTGAGACACACACAGACATGCACGTGTACATGAGAGCCTGAGGCCAGGTGACCCGGGAAGGGAGGGAGGCTTTTCTGGGCTCCCAGGAATTCCGCCCCTCACCACTAAGTCTGCGTGATGGTAGAGCCGTTATTGTAATCCACCCACATAAATAAATAGCATGAGCATATATCTGTGTCCCCAGGCCACATTCCACATGTCAACTTTTCATTCCCAGTCCAGTTTCAGATGCCCATTTCTCTTTGTTGGCCAGTTTGGTACCCTGAGAAGGAATTGATAGTCCCAAGTCTCTGACTCATGTTCCCTTTTAGGAAATCCATGAAACTCTGACTTCAGCCCTCTCCCTTCCTGGTCCCCATGATCTTAAGCCCACGGGTGCCACTGTCTCCCAGCTGGCACCCAGGCCAGAGATGTTAGGGCACTTGGGAAAGTGTAGAACACCCCGGGGACTGCAGGGACAAGGCAAGAGGGGTGCTGGCCTCCTGAACAGACCTAGGCACCTAGTCTAATTGGTATATGCGGCGGATACCCTGGCAGAGGTAGACCAGAACCCCAGGGAGCGCTGCGTTCCTGCAGTAGTGGGGCTTCAGCCGTGACTGATCAGGAACCAGGCCAGCAGCCTGGATGAATGCACCAGAAGCCCCAGCAGATGTGCTGGTCATCACCAGGTTAATGCTGGCAAGAGGAAGTAGGGCCTAGGCCACCGGCTGGCTGGAGAAGGAAGGGAGGGTGGTGCTTCTCTTCCCCAGGGGCAGTGGGAAATCACAGGTTCACTCTTCTGATCTCCTCCCTCCCAGCAAGAAGTGAGACTTCCATGAACAAAGCCAAATGGAAAGGGTTGGTATGTGTAGATTCAAACCATCTGCAAGTGGGGAGGGTGGCCTAACCCATGTAGTCATGTGGTGCCTGCCAGGGTAATGATGACAGTGGCATCATTGATAATAATGATGTTTATTGACCACTAACTCAGAACTTGATTCTGCCAAGTGCCCTAACAACACTACTCTCATTCCCCTAATGAAGAATCGTTTATCCCATTTTATGGAAGAGAAAACTGAGCCAAATAGAGGCTCAGTCATTTGTCCAGGGTCACACAGCTCATAAGAGACAAAGCCAGGACTAAAATCCAGGTCTGCTGCACCCACCCCCCCTTGCCTTGTTCTTGGATCATGGGTGCAACACTAGGATCTACCTGGCTTCCACCCAGGACACCAGGTGAAGCCATGTCATTCTGGAAGAGCCATGGTGGGGTGAGCCAGTGCCTCCCAGTTGAGAGGGAGAGATCTGTAGCTCTTTGAGACAAATGGCCAATACCCTTGGGAACAACAACAACAACAAAAAAAAAAAAACCCAGAGTATCCTTAGCCTCTCCAGCAATGGTACTGGACTGAGGAACAAAGCCACTTGGTGCCCAGCCCCTAAACCGCTCTGCTGTTGGGAAACGACAGAGGAGCGTGAGTCTGGAAGCAGGGCCTGGCTCGCTGGCTGTGTGCACCCTGAAGTTTCAGCAACCTTATCTCCAACCAGGGTTCCTATCACCCAAAGGATCTCGTGAACATGCCAGGATTCTGGGCAGGAATCAAAGCCCCTGGGAGAGCACCCAATTGCACACTACTGGGAGACTAAAGTCATATCACAGGAATCCTTTTAAGCCTTTAATCAGAAAGTTGAACATACTTCTAAAAAATACTTAAATAACAGAGCTTAGCCTCAGTCCCTTTCCTCAGAAGCTCACTGCCAGCACTTTCATGTGCAGTCATCTTGACTTGGACAGTCACACTCGCACGCACCAGGCTGCCCTCATTATGCGTCCTATATCACGGCCTGCCCACATCTGGGACAGTTCCCATGCTGGGACATGCATGTCCCCCTTTGGAGTGCTGCATGGAATTCCGCAGGCACTGGATGGCTGTGGTTTATTTAGCCATTCCCCACTCGGTGAGTATGTGGTTGCTTCCGGTTTGCTCATTTAAAGACAGTACTTTACTGAGCAGCCTCAAAGGCACACCCCTGCATGCGTACCTGGGAGCTGCTGCTTAGATAAGAACAGCGGGTTCAGAAGGGCACCGTTTCATTTCTGAAGCAGGAGAACTTGAAATGTCTCCCATACTTCAGCAACCAGGCCAGTGCAGCCAGTGACAGGAGTGAGCTCTGTCCCCTGCATCTCCAACCCATGTACTGTTCTTTTCCTCTTCAGGTATGAAGTGATCTGTCAAAGCTCAGAGCTAGCCAAGGACATCCTGGTGCCCTCCTTTGACCCCAAGAGCAAGCACTGTGTGTTCCAGGGGGACCTCCTGCTCTTCAGCTGTGCGGGCGCCCACCCCAGGCACCGGAGGATCTGCCCCTGCCGGGACTTCATCAAAGGCCAGGTGGCCCTCTGTAAAGACTGCCTATAGCGGCGGCCAGCTCCGCCGCACACTCAGGCTGCTGGGGAAGACTACGGCTCCACTGGGCAGGGCCAGGGGACAGCAACCATTCAGGGACTCTGGCCAGAGCCTGAACTTTGTGATGGAAGGTTTGGATTTGGTGTTGCTCCCACTGTGGTTAGTGCCTCCCAGGGGAGTTTTTACCAAAACAAAACAAGAGCAGTTGTCAGGCCAGGAGCCTGGCTTCTGGTGCAAGGAACGCCCTTTCTGTTTTGTAAGGAGCAGCTGTAGGGAGACTGTCAACGCAGGTGCTCCAGGGTGGGGGAAAAAAAAGTCACTTAAAAGAGGAAGAAATGAGCTAGCTGATTAGAAAGAACTTTGGGCACATTCCTAGACCCATTAATTTATTTATTTGGGAGGGAGGGAGGGGAACGGGGAAGGAGGGAGGGGATCCATCACACGTTTCTTCTTTTATTTCCTGCTGTTACTCATCTACCACAGTACTGTTCTGTCCGCTTCAGGTGGGCGCAGTGGGGCCTATAGCATGTTCCAGGGCAGCTGTGGGGACCTGACTTCCGGAAGCAGATGGCAGCAGAGCAAAAGAAAATCTTGCTTTGGAAACACAGGCAAACTGCCCAGGGCATTATCAGACCATGGAGGCTGCCCATGTGTTCTCGACAAATGGCAGCTAAAGGACATGTAACTCCCTTCAGTGGGGGGATGTGGCTGGCATGTCCAGAGAGCCCAGTAAGAGATGGAAGACAGGGGTGCTTTGTAGCTGAGAGAGACCCCTTTCCTATGTGTCCTCACCAATCCTCCCACCTTGGCCCTAATTTGGGGCTAGAATTCCTTTAGGAAATAAATGCAGGACTCTGGAATTTTTGTTTGCTGGTTTGGGCAATGGGCCCTCCTTCACATGCTACAATAAGGAGAGTTGCGGTATGGGACTCAGAGGGCCACCCTTGGACTTGGAGGGATTGCTCGCCAGCCCACAAAGAGTGAGCTTCAGACACGAACGAATTCCATTATTAAGAATTAGTGGCATGACTGAAGCTGGGCTCCCGACAGGTGTTCTTGTTTACGTCCCTTCTGAAGTCTAGTATCACCAACATCCAGGGAATGGGGCTCCCAAACAACACCTGACATTGGCTGGGGGAGAAGGGGCAGGATGCCCTATCCTGGATGCTGTCCTGTTGGTGTGGCTTGCAAGGGATGGTGGTGTGGTGCTGACTTTATCCCAGGCACAGTTATTCTGAGGCTGAGCAACCTCACTGAATGAGCTCATCAGCAGGCTGGCTGGTCAGACGTGTTGAACCCACCTTCCATCCCCTGGAGCCCCGTGCTCTGCTTTCGTGTAAGCTCCCATACCTGCTGAAGCACTGCTTCCCTGCTCTGCACTCCTGTTTGAGAGTTTCACATGAAGCCCTTGATACCTCCTTATCCAAGAGAGAGAGCCCTCTTCTCCCTCTGGATAGGAGCTGCCGGCATCATCCACCCAGCGTGGCTGGTGGTTCCCAGTCTATACCTGCAGCCCTGTTTCCCAGCTCCCTGCCTGTGGGTGGTGCAGCCAGGTGGAGCCTCTGCCAGGGAGAACAGCTGAGCAAGGCTGATGGCCTTCAGGAGGTGAGAGAAGGGAAGAATCCTGCTTCATGGGGACCAGAGGGCACATGGAGACTTTCCATCTGGGCAGTTGGAAATGTCCACTTCTTGATTTCTGCCCGGTGCATAGATCATTCCAAATGCACAGCCAGCCTCCCCCCCCCCCCCGCATTAGGTCCTCAGATCACTGCTCAGTGGATCTGAATTTCATCTCCAGTTCAGAAACAAAGAGGGGTTGCAGGGTAGCCAGGGTCTCCATCCCTCAGGTATTCCCTGAGCACATCTGCCAAGGAAAGTACCAGTGGAGACACCTCTGCCCTGAACACTGATATAGGGGACTTGACTGGGAGTAGCTTTGCCTGGGCCCAGTACCAAGTGTGGAAGTCCACAGGAAACCTAGTTTGGTATGGAAGTGTGCATGTATGTGTTCATTTCTTTAAGCTTTGCAAGGTCAGGTTCCTGCAGTAGGAAGGGAAAAAGCTGGCATCCTCATTGTGAGGAAGTGCTTTTTCCCTGTGAGTGGCCCTCTTGGCTTACCCTCAGAAGTGGGAGTTTGCTTGGGTTACCAGACCTGTAATTCCTAGGCCAGCTCCGCCCTCTTCTGGGCTCTTGGGGGAAGCTTCCACAGACGGATGCTGACCGTGCAAAAATCCTACCAGCAGGGGGCGCCTGCAAGCCAGAGTGATTTCCTAGGTAGGGCTAGGTCAACCAACTTAGCAGAGAGCACAGCAGTTCAGAAAGCAAAGAACCTGGAAAGCAACATTGTCCCTGCCTACAGAAGCTTCAAGCATCATTCCTGTCTGTCCTGAGCTCAGGGCCTCTTGACCTTACTGTTCCTCTTCTCTTAAGTCCAGACCCCAGGGTCAGGCAGCCCAGAAGAGCACTTTCTCTCTTTTAGAAATCCCTCTAACTTCCTCAGTCCAGTCTCATTTCTCTAATTTATTAAGAGAAAGCTTTCCTTTGTAAGCCTGAGTTCCTTGGCTGGGGCCCTTGCTCTTGGGGCAAACTAATCCACACTCCTGTTGTTAAGGTCATTATTGATGGAGTTGGTGACACCTGAATGTGTACCCGCTCCCAGGCCTCCTAGAACTTGTTCCAAGTATGGTTCTCCAGGGGAAACTGGGGAAAAAAGGAAGGTGCCTCTGACAGTTTGGGCTGGATGCCTCCAGTAGTTTTGTCCTTGCTGATTTTTATATAGAAAGTTGAACTGATTTGTAGTTGATGACCATTCCACAGGGAGAGAGATCCAAAATCAGGATTAATGTTTTCCTTGCAATAATCATATATTGCCTGGCCTTTTGTATTATTTTCCCCTATTGTGATCTTGAGACAAACAATTTAAGGGAAAAGCATTTATCTAATTTATTAAGAGAAAGCTTTCCTTTGTAAGGTAAAACTTTTCGGAGTAAACACTCCTGAAAGGGAAAACACACTTCCTTGAATGCCAGTAAACACCTCGTTTATTCTGTGTATGCAGTTTGATTTGCACATGTACAAATGGAGATGCTTTTTGCATTTTGGCTTTGATTGGGTTTTTGTCAGTGCTTATTATAGTTTGCTTTTTGTGTTGGCTGTGTGTTTGGAATGTTAGTCTGTCTCTTGGGTGATGTTTGTTTTCCTGATGTGCCTTTTTACTTTTCTTTGGGGTTGGTTTTTGGAATCTGGGTGCTGTTGAAGAATGGTAGTGAATTGCTCCAGCTTGGAGACAGGGAAGGTCCTTGGATAACTACAGATGTTCAGGCTGGGCACCAAAAATGGCCCCTAGGCCACAACCTATGTGTTGAGCATATTTACCCCCAGAGCAGGGCAGGAAGCCATGAGAAGGCCAAGGAAAGGGCTAGCAGCTTCCTCCAGACTAGGCCAGAGCTTGGGATCTGTCTTGGGGCTGCTAGTTACCAAGGCACTTGCGGACCAGAGCTCCCTGCCCCCTGATGCTTGCTGAGGTATGGCTTAAGCAGGAGACCAGCCCTGTGAGGGGTTGCATTGAACACATCAGACATACTTGGGCTGGTGAAAGGGAAAGACTCTGCCTGCTGTAGTTTCCTTGGTGGGTAGATGCAGGATTTAATGAAAGTGAATAATTACTCCTTTGGAAGTAGAGCTTCAGTACAACTCACTGGAAGTAAAGGCATTAATGTATTCGATGGAACTGAAACTGTAGTTTATAGGTGTGTGTATGCTTTTTAGAGCAGACCAAGGTGGTTTACCTAGATCGTGTATATAGCTAGACACTGCTACCCTCTACTGTGCCCTTTATTTTTATTTTTTTTTAATTGCAGTACTGGGGAATGAACCTAGGGCCTCATACATTCTTGGCAAGTGTTCTACCACTGAGCTACATCCCCAACCCTTTTTTTTTTTTAATTATTTTTTGAGACAGGGTCTTGATAAGTTGCCCAGGCTGGCCTCCAACTTGTGATCCTCCTGCCTCAACCTCCCAAGTAGCTGGGATTACAGGCATGCACCACTGCACCTGGCTTCAAAAAATCCTTGATTAAAAGAAAAAAAAATTATTTTGTTAACGACAGGCTCTGTTGTATGTGTTACTATCTCAAGCCTGGATTGTTTTATTTATTTGAAAATATTTTAATTTGCATATTGGCTTTATTCTAATCCCATCCATCCCTATGAGGTTGCAGAGCATCTTCATGTGACCAGCTGGATGGGCATAAATAGATTCATACTCATTTAAGAAGCTGGCAGTTTCGTAAAAGCTGAGGGTAAGTTCCTTTCATTGTTGTTGGTTTCAAGTTTTTACATATAGCAAAAGACCAAATTAGCTGTATAGTCTTGGATGCAGAGAAAAAAATTACCCTAGCTTTTCTAGTGCTTAGGGTTTTGTGAGGATTCCGTGTATAGCACAGTACCTGGCACATAGTAATAAGCCCTAGCAGATGTTAAATATTGTTATTAACATTTCATAAAGCCTGAGAAATAAAAGAGCTGAGCTCACTCCCTATCTGTTGATTCAAAATAATACCTACATGAAAATATTATTCCAAGTTGACTGAGTATGGTAGGAATTACTGGTTTAGAGTGTCCATGTTCTGTGCCTACCTTGGTAGTTGAAATTATACTGTATTCCTGAATGCACTGATTGGAAAATACACCAGACTTCAGCTTCCAATGAAAAAAGGCTGCAAGAATTTATTAACTGGAACTGAAAAGGGTAAAGGTGACCTTTGACCACATACTGGACCTCATCCCACTGATGTCTTCTGGAACATTCCAGGGGCTTTCTTTGAGGAACTTTTTGAGCCAGAAATTTAAAGTTCTCTGATTGTACCCTTTGAATTGAAGTTAATCGTATTCCTCTGCAATGCAGTAATGGAGACTTTCCTGTGTTCTTTAAGGGGAAGAAATGACCAATTAAACTTACGCATTCCCCAAGAAATCCCTTTGCTGCCCCCTGCTGGCCAGGGTGGCCCCTAACAGGCTGGTTACCCCACATGTTTCCACCAAATGTTTATTCCAGGGGTCCCAGAGAAAACCCAAATTCCCAGGCAGGGATTTTGGCCCCTTACAGAACATCACCCCAAGGCTACTCTTGGTTTAATGTTTTCCCAACTCAATTTGCTGTTTGGTTTTGGGGGAGTTTAATCTCTTACTTTCCCAGTGGATTTAAAGTTTTATCTCCTGCCCCATGTTGGCTCAATTCTGGATGGATTATGGTTGTGGAAAACGGAATTTTCTGGAGTTTGGTGTCTTTTTCAAATTCCTTTGGTTTCTCTCCAGCTGATTGGCAGTCTTAATGGTTCTATGGATGCAATGATTGGAATTCACCTTCAAAGCCTCACTCTATGTCCTAGATTCTGTGGCACCTTAAGACTGCCCCTCATCCCTACCCAACCTCCCCCTGAAACACAGCAGGAACGGTGTTGCCTGCTTCGCTGGCAGCCAGGGCCACTGTCTGCGGAGGATAGGGGGTGGACAGTAGGCGTTCAGATGCAGTGGTGGGTCAGGAACCTCTCGTCTGTCACATCTGCCAAAGCTGAGATGGAGCAAACATGAGAAGCATGTCCTGCCCAAGTATTAACAATTGATGCCAAAGGAGATGGTGTGTCCCTTCTACTGTAGTTGCTGTCACAACCTTGATGTTAGCAAATGGCCATTGGCGTCTGTGTCTTTGAACAGATCCTGTACAACTGTTTCCTGCTGTTCACGTCTGGGGTTAAGTCGTGCAGAATTCTGCATTTAAGGTGTCGCCGTCCAAATGTTACTGTACTGGCATAGAGAGCTCTGCTTTGTTTTCCACTGTTGTAGAGAAAACTAGGGAGAACTTTATTTTTCAATAAACTTTTCTTGTGTGACAGGAGTGTTTTGTGGGGGCTGGCTGGGTGCAGGGTCAGCCACAGAACACAGGTGGCTACTGTCCAGCTGCATCTCACGGTTACAAACGCACTGGAGAAAGCTGCCTTTGTGGAGGGGAAGGGGGGAAGTTTTAGTACTGCGCATTCTCTCGCTTATTGAACACCCACCAATGCACAGGTCAGAGTACTCTCCCTGCCCTCCAGCCTCTTAGCAGGGAATTGGATTGGAAACTGAACTGCTAGATGTTTTTTGTTTTGAGATAACTGTCACTGTACCAAGCATTTTAAAATCTTTCCAAATAGGCTAGTAACATGGCCCTAAAAAGACTAAGTGCAAGGATTTACTGGACCTGGGCCACATTTCTCCGTTCAGAAAGAGCATTGTTTGAGCCAGGAATCAGAGGACCTGGAAGCACAAGGCTACACCAGCAGCTTGTCTGCAGCTGACCTAGCATGGGCTCTGTGAAACCCAAGTACCTCCTGGGGACTGCCTGCAACAGAGTGATACCAAATCCTTAAACAGGTGCCAAGGAAATGCTGAGAACCTCAGTTTGGAGATTGCTACCTAATCATTCGCCTTCCCTGAACCTCCACAATGTGTACTAGATACAGAGAGGAAACCTACAAAAAAAAAAGACTGAATCCCACCTCTGGGCCTTCATCTGTGCAACGTGAACAGAAGTTTCATCAGAGAGCTCTGCCTTTGCAGAACAAGCTACAGGGTGAGTGTCCCTTAACTGAAATGCTTGGGACAAGTATCTCAGATTTTGGGTTGTGGGATGGTTTCAGGTGGGACTTGAATCTAAACATGCAACTCAGTTGTTTACTGCACAGTCTCTTCAGTGCACATGTTTTGACTGCAGTTCCACCATCACACGAGGTCCAATGTGAAATTTTCCACTTGTGGCATCATGTTGGCTCTCAAATTGTTTTGGATTTCACAGCATTTTGGATCCAGGTTTTTTGGTTGGGGATCTTAGCCTGTACCTTCCCTTAGCCAGTCCCATGGGAGACTGGGGTAGAAGACCTAGGACTAGCTGTCCTCTGGTCCAGGCGGGCCTTTGCCACAGAGGCCAAAACAAGTTCTCTGCTCCCCGTCCCACATCATCCTTCAGCTGCAATGGAAAACGTTTCGATAATGGGACCCCTAATGTCAGTGCCGCTTGATGACAACGAGTGCCTCCCCGTGCCATATAAAACAGGTAAAGGCCTTTTTATTGGGCAGACAGTACTGTGAGAGGTACAGAACGCTGCAGGGCCAGGGGGACGAGTCTACAGAATCTATACTGAACATTACAGAAACGGAAAACATCTTGTTCCTTACAGAGGAGTCAACCATCTCCCACACACTGTAATGTACCATTACTACTTGACACAGCATATAGATATATGCATCTATGGATAGATTATATAATTATTTATTACAAATAAACTAGTTTCACATCTCAAAAATGGATCCTGTTTTTACATGGGTGTGCAGGTTCTGAGTGTATGAGAAAGGGTCATGTGCTTATTTAGCTCGTCCATGCAAAGCTCATACATACGTCACTAAGTAAAAAATAGAATGGTCTCCTTTTGAACAAATCTGTTTAGGATTAGTAAAACAGTATGAAACTAATGAAACACAGAAATTAGTGATATACCGATGGTTCTGGTTATGTAAGGACATGAGGGACTGAAGGGCCCAGTCTTCCCTTAAAATCTGCTAGGTGGTGGCCAGGGCCACACAGTGCAGAGGAGAGGGACCTGCTTGCTATCTGTTTCAGGCCTAGAGCACCACAGACGGGTCTTCTGCCAAGCAGGGATCTTATCTTACCCCCAAGATCCATTTTACTCCAGAAAACAAAATGTCAGTTCTGGCTTGAAATGGGGAAGAAATGTGTCTCCTCCTGCGGGCATTGTCCTAATGCATTTGACAGGGGCAGCAGAGTGAGGGACAGGGCAGACCTTGTCCTGTGACAACAAACTGTGAAAGAAAACTTCCAAGAAAGAAATTGATGTTCAGTTAAATATTGGCACCGTCTGCCTGTGGAAACCTCTCGTCGTCCTGAAGGTCTTCTCTCGGAGCAGCCTCGCTGAATCCCTTCACTCAAACATCTCGTAGTGACGCGTCTGCCTCACCCTCGGCACCATGTCGATGAGGAGTCTGCAAAGAGGAAGGAAGACCCAACACCTCAACCCCAGGCCCTCTGCAGAGCTTGAGGAAGCATGTTTCTGAGGTAACTCACATGCCATAAAATTCACCCTTTGGATGTGGACCATTCCTTGGTTTCTAATATGATCGTGAATTTGTATGATCATCCCCACTATCTTAATTCCAGAATATTTTATCCCAAAAAGAAACCCATTCCCACTAGCAATCCCTTATCCCACTGTCCATATCTGCCTGTATAATAAGAAATATCCAGAAAAGGCAAATCCAAAGAAGTCATCATACAGCGTGTGGCTTCTTTCATTTGGCATAATGTTTAAAGTTCACCCAAACTGCAATGTGTTAGTTCTCCATTCCTTTCTAGAGTTAAAGAGCAGCCTGCTGTGTGGACCTACCCTATGCACCCATCAGGCAATGGGTGGTTTCTACTCAGCTCAGTAAGGAAAATGCTGCTGTGAACATTTAGGTACAAGTTCTGGTATGAATGTCTTCAGGCTTCTGAGGACATACCAAGAAGCGGAACCACTGGGTCCAACAGTAGCTCCATGTTTAACATTCTGAAGAACTGCCATATCCTCACCAACTTGAAACTGCCCTGGTTTTGAGTATAGGGGTCCCACTGGGAGATGGGACAGGATTTAACATTTAAAAGTGCAGTACCTTTCAGAAGGATCCAGAGCTGGCAATGCCACTTCCTCAGTGTGGGTCAGACCCCATGCCAAGGATGGGATTTCCTCAGCAGGGCCCCTCTGCACTGACTAGCCACTTTTACATAGGGTTCCCCCCAAGTCTGGGACCAGTCATGCTCCTTGGCCTCTCCCAACTCATTACCGCATGACTCACAGGTGAGGAGGAGAACTGGGTGGGTGAGGAAGCCACCCCATCATGCACCTGGGCATTCTTAGAGACTTTTCTCTATACTGGTGCTCCTATTTCCAGGCCACAGAGTGTTAATTATTTAATGGATTATAAAGACATCAGACAAAATTAAAGGAGTCTCTGTGGCTTAAATGGCTTAAGCCTCTTGTCAGGATCTCTGCCTTCTGTGCAAGCCCCAAGGAGAGCTGACTCCTGGCAGGGGCTTTTCCAAGCACTTGACAGGTCAGAATCAGGAGGGTGCTGTTATTTCCTGACTAGAGAAGCAGGTGGAAAGAATGGCACTCATGGTGAGCAGGAAAACCAAAAAAAAGCAGGAACGTACTTGACCCCATAGGCAAATATGGTGAGGCCGATCAGCACACCTATGCTGCCATCCAGGTACCAGACCGCCGCATTGTGCTTGAACACCTCTGCACTCAGGAGAATGGAGAAGCCCATCACACCACCCACAAGAGAGTTAAACCCTGCAAAAAAAAAAAAGAGAGATGCTGGACGGTGGTGCTCAGGTCTGTCATGGCCACCAGTGTGCCCCAGCATCCTCGAGCACATGCAGGAAGGAAGCTGCCCAGAAGCACTCTCATCACCTAGGACACCAACGCAGCTCATTGGGTCCCTGCTCCAATGTCATCAGGGACCTCCCTCGAGAGAGCTACCCCCACCCCTTGCCCTCATTTCTAAGCTCTTATGCCCTTGTGAGAGAGCATGTGTGGGGCTCAGCACTGGGTACCTACTAGAACACAGGCCTCGGGAGGAGCAGGAGCTCAGAGGCCAGGAAAGGGCCTGGCACACAGAAGACATTCAAATCCTTGCTGGCTCACATCTGTTGAGTGTATGCTGGGCCAGGTTCCCAGTAGGGTGTGTTAGACGCACACAAACTTTCTCAGTTTATGAGGGTGTAACATCCATGTTACTGGAGAGATAACGTTGGTAATTTCTTAGTTATCCAGAGAGAGAGGCAGCACTGGATTCTACCTGGGCCTGCATCCATCTGCTCCAGAGTCTGCACTGACACTCCAGAAGAGCAATGCAAAGTTCTGAATTGCCTACGTAACTGAAGAAACGTCAGTAAAAACCAGAACTAGAACAAATGTTGACCACCACCTCCTTTCACATGTCACCTTTTCTGGTCTCCACAACTTGCTCATCACACTGAAAGGGCCACACAGGTCAGGAATGGCTTAGGGTGGCTTCTGGAGTTTTTTCTCACCCGTTTCAGCATCATGGCAGTCCCTAGAGGAGCTCTGCGCGTAGCCTCCTTCCTGGAGCAGCCTCCCTCACTCCCCCCGACCCCACCATGTGTGGCAGGGCCATGTCTGCTGAACTCAAAAGCCCTGGCTCTGCCTACAGGCAGAAAAATGGAGATCAAACACCCCAAAATCCATTCATGCAGGGCTATACTCCTAAGGGTGTAAGTGAAGAGCAGGGGAGAGGGGACAGGGATGACGTGAGCAATGGACCCCAGGAGAGACATCTGGTGGCTGCTCCCCAGTCACAAGAACAAAGCAGGTGGAACCTGAGGTCTGTATGGGCCTCTCAAGGACTGGCCTGGGACACACCTTACCATCACTGCCATCTGTCTCTCCAAGTCCCAGCTGTTGACTCAGTCTTACTCTCAGAATACACAGATTTGTACAAGAATACCCCACCTGTAACAGCAGCTTCTCCGGTCCCATGAATCCCTGTGTAAGGCCCTCCCCAAATCACCTCCATCTCTCAGTCATTCCTACTGGACTGAACCCCATCTATGCCCCCAACCTCTGTGAACTATAATTGCCCATTTCAAAAGCCTCTGAAAAGTTGCCTTACTGAGCCAGCTTCATTGCTGTACCTGCTCTTCTGCTCATTTCCCCTCCTCCCCCAAAACTCTTGGTCATTCATGACCCACTTGCCACAGAGGTGGCTAAGTCCCCCTCCCTCAGCCCTGCTCTCCTCCTTTGCTGATTACACATCCTCATTGTAGTCACCTGGGCTCTTCCTCAGAACTCTCCTCCCATCCCATCAGCCGATATGTCTAAAATTTTCTATCCTTTGTGCTGACCCTTCTCTTCACCTGCAGATGAACATGCTTCTCAAACCAAAAATGCACAAATCTCAATTCTTGGCCCTAAACATCTCACCCGCCAGCCAGTGCCTTCTCCGTGTACAGTGCCACCATCTGCCAAGTTGCAGAGGCCAGATATCCACAAGCCCATCGTTGACTCCTCCCACACCCAAAATCTAACCCATCAGGTGAATCTGTATTCTCCCGACACATTTTCAAATCCCCCTTCCTTTTGCCACCCGCACCCCTCCTGTCCTCCGTGTTCCCACAGCCATGCTCCTGCCTACAACCAGACTCCCAGTGTGAACCTCTGCAAGTGGACAAAGCTCAAACTTTGTAGGAAAGCCAACCATTGCCTATTTCAAATCTCACAGCTGCCACCACTAGCCCTCCTTCCTTGTCCCACACTATCCTCCACTTGCTGCTCCCTCACTTCACTACAGCCACACGGGCCCCAGGGTCTTTGAACTTACTTGGAACCCTCCTCTTTGAGGATCCCCATGCTTCCCTACCCACTGTGCCCACTACCTCCTCATCCTAACCAACACCCTTTTTTCCCCATAATTATTTTCTACCTGCTCTTTTTGCCATTTTTCTTTGAACATCTCTCTCTCACTCTCCCACTAGAAACTAAGCTTCAGGACAGGAACTTTGTCCCTTTCCTTGCTGTGTTCCAAATAGGCCTGGCATTTATCCGCCATGCAGATGGCAGCTGCATTAATTAGCAAATTACCGGATGGAGGGAAGGTATGGAGCGCGGCCTCAGCTTTGCTGTCCCCCATGCAGAGGCACCCTTGCCTGTGGTTCTGACAATTTGAACCCCATGATCCTTAGAAGAGAGGCCAGAGGTTCCCCAGATGGCCACTAGATGTCCACCCAGCTCCACCAAGCTAGTCCTGCTCTGCCCACCAGCACCCGGGGCCTGTGTGTGACAGCAGGTTGCCCCTGATGCACGATGAGGATTTCACCTCCTTTACCCACATCATCTAGGAGCGAGGGGGCTGCTATCTGCTGCTTGGCCCACTGTGTAGTGAAAACAAAGCCTGATTCATTTCAGCTTCACATCTTGTGACCCTGTCAGAGAACACTAGGACAGGCATAGGGACCAGGGACAGATTCTATGCTGCCACATCACTCAATCTTGGAGCTTTCCCATTTGCCCCATGGGAAGAACCTGGGCACGCACACCAGGCTCTGATAGTCACTCAGGTGAGCTTAGCTTGTCCCCACAAAAGTATTCTAAATAATTCTGCTAACACAGAATTGCACAAAATAACAGCCAGGGCCATCTTGATTACAGGTTCCAATTACAAGTTTGGCTTTATAACATTAATTTTATGCAGAATATTCCGATAGTTTTTCATATGCTTGAGAAATCAGCAGCAGCTCTAGTTGTTTTAAGAGTTGGAGGAGAGCAGCCACTGCAGGCCTCATGGGTCAGAGGGGTTTTCCCACCTGCTGCTCCTACGGACAGGACCAAAGCTGGGGCCCCAGTTCATAGCTTTCCCCAGGTAGCCTGTCACATCTTCCTCTGTCTGCTTTTTGGGTACAAACCCATTTTTCTTAGATCGCATGCTTCAGCACAGTCCTGATAAGCACCATATGCATGTTCACTAAATCCCAAGCAATAAAACCAAACTAGACAAGATCACACAGCAGAGTGTGCAAGTCTGGAATTCACACTGTCCCCTTTCCCTGAACACCTGCTTCCTGGTGTAAGGACATGCCCTGCCACAAAGGACCTGGCAGAGTCAGTCTGACTCAGTTTGTAAAGCTTCAGTATAGGATCCAGATGCTCTCCGGGTGACAGGTAAGGACCCCGCTTCCTCCGGAGAGGAGGTGCTGGACTCAGCTCTGGCAGAGCAGCAGTCACAGGGTATATATATTCCAGAGACATCCTTCAGAGGACATTCAACATTAATGACAGCCATGGCTCCCCACCCCCTACCCTGCTCACCTCCCAAAACGGGTAGAAGAACAGAGAGGAGATAATTACGGATTGCTCTCTAGTTCTGCTAATCAACAAATGTATAAAGCCCAGATCCCAGACAATACAATTAGCAAGAGGCTGTAATTACTACTGCACATTTTGCCAGAGACACACTCCTCTAAGGAGGGGCCCCTTAATGGTTAACAGGCTTGAAGAGCCAGTGCTGCCTGTCCCTGGAATAGCACTCATCTGTGTATGTCTCTTGTTAAACCCCCATGGCAGTTTATCCCCAAGCCCTACTCATTAAACCACTTTCCTCTGCCTCCTCCTCACCTCCTTCCACCGTCCCCCACCACAGACATCCAGAGGGCTCTTGAGAACATGCCACTCACGTCACCCCTCATGCCCTAAAGACCTGGCCCAGCACTGGGTCCTTCAGAGAACAGTGGCTGTGAAATCCAAACCCTAACATCTAGCCACGCCCATTCAATTCTTCAGCTCTCTACAAGCACCCCCTGTGCTGTTCACGCCTAGAAACACAGGACTCTGTCAGCAAAGGGAGGCATTTTCTCTCTCACATTATAAAACACTAGATGACAAAAATCACAGCAGGTGAACAAACACCTGACCCAAGTTCTCGGTCCACCCCAGGTAGGAAAGAGGACCCAGGTCAGCCCAAGTCAGGTAGGACACTGTATTAGGGTCAACTTGAAATCACCAATTCCATGATGTCTTAGTGGGTGACAGACCCCCTATGTCTGCTTCCCTCCTCCTCCTGATGGAACCATCAGCTTGAAGGAAAGAGCTATCCATTGATACCACAAGGGTTATTCAAGTTGCAAACCCACTTCTGGAGAGGATGCCTGAAGGGCAGACATCCGAAAGGGATGATTCTGCATGAGGGGCTGGTTCCCTCGGTTCACATGGCACCCAGCAGAGTGCCAGGCACAAGAGAACACATCTGCATCTCGCTCCATTAGTGTCAACCCTCATGTTCCACATCCTGGTTGAGAAAGGCAGTGTCAGGGTTCATCTGGGCACAGGAAGAGCCCCTCCCTGCTGCACAGAAGAGCTGCTTTAAAGAAGAGCAGGGCTCAGTCTAGGCAACCGATCCTTTTACCATTAAAACAGTTTTCATGCTTTAAACAGCTCTGGCTATGCATGGATAAAAGGCTTCTTCAGCCCAGGTATTACAAAGGCAGAAGCTAACAGTGCACCCAGCCGGAGTGGTCCCTTAAAAAATGATTCTGAGGGCCGATGACCCAATGGCACACAGGAGCACTGAGCACTGCAGGGTCCCACCTTTCCTAGGGTGACACTGTACTTGACCCCTTGATGCAGTCATGGAGACAGCACCAAACCTCCGTGTGCCCACATGAACTGGGGCACTGCTGAGAAATCCCCATTCTTGGGCCTCAATCAAAGCCCTGGAATCAGAATCTTCACGGGTGAGGCCCAGGAACCTGATATCCCCAAGCAATTTTGATGCCACCAACCTGGTGGTGGTCAGCCGACTAGCAATCTGTTCTGGGGTCTTCCAGTTTTGAAGTTGGAGTCTTAGATCATATATACCCCAACTTCTTCAGGCCTAGTCAAAGGGATACCACCTGCATCGATCCACATAGGAGAAGCTTTCTCCAGGGCAGCTGTGGCTGCAAAGCTAGGGCCTTGTCTTCCTAAGAGACAATGCTGCTGTGCGGAGGGAAAAGTCAGTGGAACCGGAGAGATTTCTGGACTTGAACTCAGACCCTGGCTGGAAACAGCACTTTGGCTTCCTGTCCCTGTGCAAAACCCAGCTCACCACACAGCAAAACATCCATGTGGAACAAGAGGAGTCAGAGCCCACACTGTGTCACCATGCTCCATCACTTGGGCAAGAAGGGCCCTCTGCAGTGCCATCACCCCCAGTCTGAAACCACAACGCAGCCACCACATTCCTCCGCGGTAATGTATTTCAATTATAACCATGAGAGTTTGATTGTTTCTTTCCTTTAAAAAAAAAATCCAGAAATCTGCTCTGTTTTGTGCAGATGCACACAAGCTTTTGCCTTCTAACCTCCCATTGCTTTACCCTGACCTCCTAGACTCTGCACATGCTCAGGAGTGAATAAAAATAAAACGGCCATGTGGCACTGCATGTCAAATCTCTTATTTATATGTCAACGCTAGTTTGAGATCTGAACTGTACTTTTCCTGCATTCACAAACCCAATTCTTTGCATCTTAAAGGCCCACACAGGAAGCTCCTCCTGACCCATCGGAATGCATACGGACTTTTCTAGCTGCTTTGGATTTTAAGCAGCGAAGACATGGATGGCTTCTCCAGTGCAAGAACGTGGTAATTCGGACCTGCATTCCGGAGTTCAGGCTCACTAGCTGGAGGGAAAAGGAGTTGTGGTGGGTTTAGAGAGAAAACACATTTCCTTTTTACTTGTAACCGTGCACATAAAACCTAAGTCTCCAGGAAACCTTTTTGCTTCCTGATTAAGAGGCTAAGAGCACCAAGTCTCCCTGTTAGGCAGTCAGGAGGGGATTCACAAAGAGTTTATTAAATTTTCATGGCATAAGACATCTGCCCTGATATGAGGGCCCTGAGAATTATTAAACAGCTTGGGGAAGAAGGAATGGGAACAAATGGATTCCAAATTGTTGAGCTCTCCTGCAAGACAAGAACCTTCCCTTGTCATGAGCTCAGCCCCCTAGCGATCAGGGCCCACCGGCCTTACTCACCATCTGTTATGAGCGCTCTGCTGGTCAGAACCTTTCCCAGCATAAACTTCAACACAGCCAGGATGCTGCAGAGGATCCCGCTTAAAATGGAGACACTGAACAGGAAATCATCCTAGAAGAGAAAATTCCAGACTTCAACAGTTCATCACCTGCTAGAGCAGTTCATCTGCAAAACACCTGCCTTGGAGATCAGCTTTGTTACAATAATAAACAGTCAGGAATGCTTCCACCAAGTGGGAGTGTACACTACACTTCCCTAGTTCAGTTACCTGTGTCACTGGGATTTAGAAAAGATGACCAAGAGTAGATACCAGATTCATATTACTGAGAATCTATTCATTATGTATTTCTTCCCCCATAGGAGATTCACCTTCTCGCTATTCTGCTACAATGAGTGGCAAGCATTGATCGGTAACAGAGTCGGTTAGAATGCTAATGGCCTCCAACTAGAGTTTTCCACAGATAATTCCCAAAGCAGTTGATTGAGCATTTTCGAACACATCCCTGGCCTAAGAACCCTTTAACGCAGAGCCAACTGAAATAGTCACAGGGTTAATTATGACCAGAACTACTTAAAACCTCATTTTTCCTTAAATTTATGCAACTAAGAGTTCAAATACAGCCTTCAAGGTGGGGAAAATGGTATCTAAAAATACATCTGCTATTGACGTTTCCTTAACACTTCCTGTGAGTTGTTACCTTACGTTTGCAATCAAATGAGTGAGTCACACACACACCACGGTCTCCTGACATCAGGCCCACTGAGTCTGCCTTGAGCTCCTGCACCTCACTCCCAGAAGACACATCCTTCCAGATTCTCCAGTATTAAAATGCAAATGACAGCAGAAATTGGATACAGCATCATATATCCACAAAGAAATCAGATTCTCCTTAAGCATTTTATTCATAAATTCACTAACTTCGTGACAGAAGCTGGGAAAAGGGAGATATCCTGGGTTTAAAACTGAACAGATCATTGAAAAAAAGTATCAATGGAGCATCACAGTACCTCCCCCCAAATACAGATCAATGGCAATGTGGTAGTGGTTTTAACCACATATGTTCACAAATTCTCTGCTTGCTCCTTCCTCCACATTGTGGAAATCAATCTTTCCAGCCCCACTATTTTCCCTTGAGCACAAGCCAGACATAGTGACTCAAACCTAACAAATAGGGTGAGAAAGGGAAAATAATTAGTACCTTTCCTAAGTGGCCAAGGCAAACATCACTATTCATAAGTTGTGCTGATATGTGTGCCCTGCAATGTGATGTGACAAGAGGGGCCCTTTGTCTCCATGATGTTCTATGAAAAAAAAAAAAAAAAACTATAGTTTTTTAATCATGAAGAAACATCAAAGCAAGCCAAATTGAAGGACAGTTTATACAATACCTAACCAGATGTCAAGGTCATAAAAGACATCAAAGGACCAAGAAACTGTCCCAGACTAGAGTGTGATGAGATGTGACAACCAAACACAACACGTCATCTTGGACTAGATCCAGAAACAGGAAAAGGTCATCATTGGAAACACTGGGGAAATCATGACCAAGTGCACAGCTTTGTCAATAACTTTGCTGGAGGATGCTCCATGGCCACGTGAGGCATTAACATTAGGGTAGGCTAGAGGAAAGGGCATGGAAACCCTCTGCACTATAAACTCTTCTAAAACTCTAAAATTATCTCAACTTTGTAAGCTTTTTAAAATAATCACCTCTCTCAACTTTCACCTCCCCAAATTGACCTATTAGCAGTTGCTGAGTCCCTCCTGAGCAGGAAGCTACATATCAGGGGCTATCACAAAGGGCTGGAGGAGGGGGAAGATCCCCCAAAGCAAAGCTCTCTTTGTGAAGGGACTCAGCCTAATTATAGGAGATGGCACCCATACAAATAAAATAATCCACATGCAACGCTGTGTCCTGAATGTCTATGTTCCCCCTAAAACTCTCATGTTGAATCCAAACCCAAGGATGGTATTTGGAGGTGTGACCTTTAGGAGGTGATTCATGAGGACAGAGTCCCCATGAATGGGATTGGTAACCTTTCTTAAGAAAGAGATTCTAGAGAATGCCCTTCTCCTTCCCCACATGAGGATACGGCAAGAAGACTACCATTTATGAAACGGGAAGCTGACCCTCATCAGACACTGAATCTCCTGGTATCCTGACCTTGGACTTCCCCAGCTCCAGCACTGGGAGAAATACATTCCTGTTGTTCGAAGGCCACCCAGTCCATTGCCTGAGCCAAATAAGACACATCATTAAGGAATCATACTCCAACATAATCCCAGATGTTGATGAGACTTAGAAAGCAAAGTTGGGGGACTGAGGTAGTCAGGCGAGTAAAGTACTCTGAGGACCCAATTTCAGAGGCTGAGTTCTCACTTTGCAAAGTCCTAAGGAGATCCAGGCACTGCTGCAGCTCAGGTGTGTGCTGACAGCAGGCTCACCTTAGGGAGGGCAGAAGCCCACCCACTGCCCTCCTTCACTTTCTTGGGAGACCACTGCAGCTTCCCTGAGGACTAAGCCTGGACCACAGGCAGCTTCATGGCAAGAACTACCAGCTTCCTCTGCAGGTGATCTGTGTTTAGGGACTGAGACCGTGAAGGTGAGATGCAGTTCCAGGCCTGCTTCTCTGGTCAACAGTTTGGGTTTTCCCCCTCCACTATACATGCAGGCCCTTCCTAACTGCTGGCCTGCTGGATTTAGGCCCAATTCCACCCTCAGAAGTGTCAGCAGCCCTACAGGGACAACCACCACCATGAAAAGTCTCATTCCTGCTGCAAGCCCTTTAGTGGTCCTCCTGTGCTGGAACCCTAACATATCCTTTGAAAGGATATTTCAAAGGACTTAGTCATGGCACAGAATGAATGCCATGTACGTATTTGAAAGCTAAACAATGTGAAGAAACAATATGAAAAGGGCAGGGTTTTCTAGTTTCCTTTATTATTTGACCACAACCTCTCTGATCCCAGGACTGGCCTTGAAGGAACAACTACTTTCCCCTCTGGGGAGACCTTGGCAACCTCCAAGTCTCACCCAGAGTTCCAGAGTGTGGCTCACCATTGCTGAACTGATCTACCTTAGAAAAAATAAGCCCTGCAGCAGAAACCAGGGACAGCCTGGACTAGGGCATACCTGCCAAAGTCCCTCTCCACAAACCAGCTTTCAAAGTTCTGGCAGCTCTAGGTTTTCTCCACCCAGAGCCTTGCGGCTCTCCTGGGGGCCAAGTGCCCCTGTCTCCACCCTGCTGCCTCAACAAATGTTAGCATGAGCATAAGGTCATGGAGACAAGGCCGTCTCCAGTACGGACTCTGCTGCCACTTTGGTTTTAAATTTTGAGTCTCCAGAACTGAGAGGAATAAATTTCTCTTGTTTAAACCACCCAGTCTGTGACATTTTGTTATGGGAGCACAAATTAACAGTCTCCAGATTTTAAAAAAGAATTTCTGAGAGGAATCCTTCCTGAGGGCCAGGCCACAGCAGGCACAGTGCTCCTCGCCTGTGGCCTGTGCTGGGAGGCACTCCCCGTGATTCTTGCAAAGGGAGGTCACACCTGTCACGTGTGCTGCTGGGCATCTGACACATGCAGAAACTGACACAGGGAGGCTAAATGACTTGCCCTGGTGGCAGGACCTGGAAGTACATCCTGTGCCAGGATGCCTCAGATTAGCCTTGTTACTATCTGGCCTGTCTCTGAACTGTGGACTCCACAAAAACAGGGACACCCATTTCCTCAAGTGCATTCCATTCCCATTTGTTACCAGCACCTGGTATCTATAATTTCTCACAGTTGAATCTTCACTGCCCAATAGACGATCAGTACAAAAATGGCTACAGAAATCAGCCACTCATTCAGAGCCCAGGATAAGTGTACATTAAAGCTAAACTCCACATAAATCATGTTCATGCTGGCAAGCTCCTTTTTGACCTTGAATTGGTGAAACATTTTTTATAACCTATGCAAAAGCATAAAAGATTGATCTACTTGACTATATAAAAATTAAAACATGCAGGGAAATATCATTCAAATAAAGCTGGGAGGTATCACATAGGGTTCATCTTAATATATAAAGCACTCACTGCACTTCATAAGGAGAAGATCAAAATGAAATCGTAGAAAACAGAAAAAGGTCATGGTCAAAAGATAGTTAAAAATAATATGAATTTTAAACATATGAAAGATGCTCAAACTCGCTTATACAAGCAATGAAAAAATCAAAACTACAGTAAGATATCTTTTTAACCTAAATAAAACTATAACAAGGCTATGAGAAAACAGGTTCCCATACAAATCTGGTGTCAGTGCCAAATGGTCAAACCTATCATGAGAACAATTTGGCAATCTCTCTGAAACTACTTTTTGACTAAGCCATCCACATAATGACTTTATCTTACTACTAGATCTGCACATGTATGAAAAAGATGATATATATATAGTAGTTATTCACTGGCAGAACTGAAGAGAAAATAGAAAAGTCCAAAATTAATTAAGTACTCTACTACAGAGCCATGTGAGTGGTAGAACACTTGCCTCTAGACTAAGATAAAGATTCTAATACTTCATTGTGAGTAATTGATGGAATAAATCAACAGAAAATTGGTCAACACATAGAAGGCTTCAACAACACTATCAACCAACTTGACTGCAGGCCTAGGGCTCATCTTCCCTGAAGAGCAGGACACACATTCTCTTCAATGAAACATTCATAAATGTAGACCATATTCTATGCCAAAAGATCACAACCAATGAAAATTATATAAAACATATTCTCTAACAATGGAATTAAGCTAGAAGTCAGCAACAGAATGATATATAGAATATCCTCATGTTCAGAAATTAAAAAACAAAATGGTATACTTTTTAAGAGCTGATGATTCAAAAAAGAAAGCATCAACTTCTAGAAAGTTATAAAATATTGTGAAGGAAAAGGAAATGAACAAGAACAGCATATGAAAATTAGTGGGAGACTGGCAAGGTGGTGCATGCCTAGAATAATCCCAGTGGCTCAACAGGCTGAGGCAGGAGGATTGTAAATTCAAAGCCAGCTCAGCAACTTAGGCCCTAAGCAACTTAGCAAGATCTTGTCTCAAAATAAAAAATAAATAAATAAAAGACTGGGGAAGTGGTTAAGTGATTAAGCATCCCTGGATTCAATCACTGATAATAAATAAACAAACATACAAGTAAATAAAATTAGTGGCTTAGAGGGAAAATTATAGTAAATAATATATAAGAAAATATCCAAAGACCTCAAATAAATGATCTAGTCTTTCCCTTTAAGAAAAGATTTTTTTAAAAGTCAATTAATCCCAAAGTGAGGAGCAGAAATCAAAGAAACAGGGCTGCAGGTATAGAGAGCTCAGTGGCAGACCATGTGCTTAGCATGAACAAGCCCCTGGATTTGGTCCCAGGAAATAAGGAAGAAGAAAAGAAATCCATGACACAGAAAGTGGATAAACAACAGAGAAAAATCAATAATACAAAATCTGGTAGGTTAGTACTTTGTAAAGATCAGTAACTCTGGGACACAAAATACCAGTATCAGGAATGAAAAAAATGTGACACATTATTACAGATCCAATAGCATCTATTAAGAGGATAAGGAAACAATGTAACCAACTTTATCCGAAGGAATCTGACAGTTTAGATGAAAGTTCATTCAAGAAGTGGATAACCTAAAGAGCTGTATATCAGTTGAAGACATAGAATTCATTGTTAAAAACCTTACCACAAAACTTCAGGCCCAGATGATTTTACTGGTGAATTCTACCAAATATTTAATCATTTAGGGAAGATATAATGTTAGTTCTAAAAAAATTTCTTCCATAAAATCAAGGAGGAAGAAAAAATTCCCGATTCAATTCTTGGGCTAGCATTACCATGACACTAAAAACAAAACATTATAAGAAAACTACAGATGAATTCAGACTTGAAAGACCTAATCAAGGGACTGGAGAAGTGGCTTAGAGGTACAGTTCTTGCTTGGCATGCACAAAGACCCAGGTTCGAACCTTAGCACCACATACATAACTGTCAGAGAAACAAAAACCAGATGAAAAAATAAATTCTCTCTCTCTCCCTCCCTCTTAAAAGGCTTATTATAAAGATATCAAGACATGCAGTATCACCACAAGGACAGACATACAGATAAACAGGACAAAAATAGATCTGCTCATATATGCAATCATTCACTTTTCCACAAAGCCACAAAAGCAATCCAACAAATAATATTTTACAACCAAGGTGCTGGGAAGACTGGATGTCTGTCTGGAAAGAAATGAATCCGGATCCTCTTCTCATTCTGTGTAGAAGATTTAATTTGAGACAGACTGCAGATCTCAAAGAAAGAACTAAAAGTATAAAAATCTAGATTATTTACAACTTTGGGTTGTGCAAAGATTTCTTAACAACAACAACAAAAAAAACATTAGAGATAGCCTTGATGATTTTAACTGTATCAAATTAAAAACTTGGGACTAGGGATGTGGCTCAGGGATAAAGCACTTGCCTAGCATGAGTGAGGTTTTGGGGTTCAATCCCCAGTGTCACAAAAGAAAAAAAGTTAGAAAAAAAAACCTTTTTCTCCTTGAAAGACTATTAAGAAAATGAAAGCATGCCACAGACAGGAGAAAAATATTTGCAAAACACATCTAAGTAACTACATCCAGAATATATTTAGGATTTCTAGAAGTAAAAAAAAAAAATTTTAAACCTGGTGCTAGGCTGTGAGAACTAGTCTCCAAAGGCAGGAGGGAACCTGACACGTCAGAAAGAGACAGACAGATCCAGGACTGCACAAAGTACAATTTATCGGGGCCTTATGGACAGAAGCATATCTTCTGCAGCAGCAAGACAGGAGGATCTGCACCCTGAGGAGGGAGGAAGAGGTGTACACGCTAGACAAAGGCAGGCTGCAGCCAAGGGCAATGTCCCTAGCCTCTGTCAAAAACTACTAAAGTATCCAACTTCAAATGAGAAACTGCCCAGGCATCAGTAACCAGTATATGTTTGGTTATCTTAACAACTTTGTCATATAGGCTATGTGATGTGTGCCAGGTCAGTTAGCTCAAAGGATGGTTATCACCAAGATGGCTGCAGTCCTGTCAAGCAGAATTGTTGCAAAGGGCCAAAGATTTGAACAGCACTTCACCTAAGAAGATATAATAATAGAAGCACATTGAAAGATAGTATCACTGGTCAACAGGAAACTCTGAACAGCACAGTGAGATACTACTGCGTACCCAGTAGAATCACCAAAATTAAAGAAACAGCTAATACCAAGTGTCATGAGGATATGGAGCAACTGGAACTCACACCACTGGCGAGAAGGTAAAATGGTACAGTCACTTAGCGAAACAGATCAGCCATTCTTTATTATGTTAAATCAGATTTATCATAGTCTGGACTACCTCTTGATAGTCCTATTTACCTAAGAGAGAAATCCTATGTCCACACAGAGACTTGCACATCAATGTTCTTAGCTAATTTTATGATAGTCAAAACTGGAAATAACTAACATGCCCAACACCTATGGTGAATAAAAAAAAAGTTGTAGTCTATCCATACAATGGACTATTAGTCAGCACTTACAAAAATGAACTACAGGTATGTTCAGCAGGAATAGAGCTGCATTTCAAAAGCAATACGATAAGTGGAAGAAGACAAGAGGCTAAATACAACTTCACGTACAGGATTTCAGAAAAGGGAAACTATAATGACAGGAAGCAGATGAGCAGAAGAGAGAAGGTAATCAATGAGGAATGCAAAAAAAGCATGCAGGAACTTTAGATACTTTAGTCAGCTTTTTCACTGCTGTGACTAAAAGACCCAACGAGAACAATTTTAGGAGGAAAAGCTTGCTTGGGGGCTTATGGTTTCAGAGGTCTTAGTTCATAGAAGGCCGGCTCCATTCCCTGGGGCCTAGGTGAGGCTCAATATCATGGCGGAAGGCATGGCTCCAGGGAGCAGAGAGAGAAACTCCACTGCTGGATGCAGAATATGTACCCCAAAGGCACACCCCCAATGACCTACCTCCTCCAGCCTCACACCACCTGCCTTCAGTTGCCAGGTAATCCCTATCAGGGAATTAACTCAAGGATTGGGTTAAGGCTCTTATAACCCAATCATTTCTCCTCAGCCTTCACACTGTCTCACATATTGAGTTTGGGGAACACCTTTCATAGAAACCATAACAGGAGATGACAGAAATACTCTATACCTTTATTGTAATGGTGATTCTGTGACATCAGAGACCTGTTAAAACCCATCAAATTATGTACTTAAAAATATGAAATGTAGGGGCTGGAGCAGTGGCTCAGTGGTTTCCAAGCTTGCCTGGCAAGCACGAGGACCCAGGTTCAAACCCCAGCACCACGTACACAACTGAGTGTTGGAGCAACGAAGGCCATGTGAAAAACTAAATAAAGTTGTTTCTCTCTTTCTCTGTCTCTCTCACTGTCCCTCTCTCTTTTAAAAAAAAAAAAAATATATATATATATATGAAATGTATTGTATGCATATTATATCTCAATAAAACTATTAAACAGTTTACCTCAGGGAACCTTAGTTGACATTTACTAATATTTACATGATTCAGTTCACACACATTATCATAGGGTATATAATGTCCATTATCCTAGTGTGAGGAAGAGGACAGAGACCAAACGACAGTCCCTATAGAGTAATTCAGAGGGTCAAGGAGGTCAGTACTGGAACACGCACCAGGAGGCTGACTTCAATCTCGTGACCTTCTGTGGACATATTTCCACCCCTTTGTCTATAGACTTACCTCAAGCATTGCCTCCTCCCCCAGCACTGCGGGGCAGCCCCTCCTCTGAGAACTCACCATGCTCTCCTGGGCCTGCAGTCCCTCGCCCTTGTTTGCTTCATCATCTGCTTCCTTATGAGCTCACCAAGAGGTGAGCTTTCCTTTCCCTCCCCTCCTTGCCACCTCAGCATCCATCCCTATTACATTAAAAATGCTTGTGGTGTGAATTATCTCACTGCGTAGAAGGGACATCAGAACCACAGTGAACAAAAATTTTATAAGCAGTTTTGGGGAAGATGCAGGAATGTTTATTCACATAGTAATTTGTCATCTTAATACTTATCTTGGTCCACTGGGTTACTATAACAAAACACTATAAACTGGGTAGGGGAGCTGGAAGGTTCAAGATCAAGGTACTGGCAGATTTGTGTCTGTTGAGGGACTGCTTTCTAGCTCAGAGACGGCACCTTCCAGCTGTGTGGTTGGAAGGTCAGGTCCGGGGCCTCTTTTTTAAGGGTACTCTCCCATTCACAAAAGCTCTGCCCTTATAACCAAATCACTTCCCAAAGGCCCCACTTCCTAATACCATGCACTGGGGCTTAGGATTTCAACTCATGAATTTGGAGGACACAGCACTCAGAGGATACCAATACTCTATGTTATGAGACTGAGGCTGCATATCTATCAGGAAAGGCATTCCTGAGGGCAGGGAAAGGAGAGACCTTACTTGCACCTCCTGATACCAGACGTGAACTGGGTATGAACACATTTCTCCCATTCTTCTCTGCAAGCCAGGATGTGGGCAGGCAAAGCTGCACTGCAACAGCCCTCCGCATGCCCATCACAGGGCTGCTGAGCGCTGCATGCCCTTCCTGGGCAGCAGCCCATGGTCCCTGCTAGAGATTCAATGCTTGTGCCCACCCAAAATTCATATATTAAGCCAGACTCAGCGGCATACATCTGTAACCCCAGTTACTCAGACAACTGAGGCAGGAGGATCGCAAGTTTGAGACCAGCCTGTATAACTCAAAATCAAATTTTAAAAAAGCTAAGGTGTTGCTCAGTGGTAGAGTGCTTTCCTATCATGTGCAAGGACCTGGATTTAACCCCTAACACAAAAAAAGGAGGGAAGGTAGGTAGGTATGCATGTAGAGAGGAGAAAAATAGAAATTCCTATGTTGCATCTTTGAGAGGTGATTAGGTCATGAGGATGGAGCCCTCATGAATGGAATTGGAGACCCTCCTTATAAAAGAGACCCCAGAACACTCCTTTTCCCAGGTGAGAACACAGAAGAAGCAGCCATCTATGGACACGGAAGCTGACCCTCACCAGACACCAACCTCACTGGGACCTTGCTCTTGGACTTCTCTACCTCCAGAACTATGAGTGTGCCTGTTGTTCATGAGCCACTCAGTCTAAGGGATTCAATTACACCTCGAATGCTCTAAGATGGTCCCCCAAACCAGACATCAGGACACGAGGAGCAGCCACCTCACTCACTCCCAACCAGCTCTCTATCTTCCAGACTGCAAGTGACACGGTCACTGTTTAGTCCATCTGTGACTAATAACGCTTGGACATCAATTTCCCAACTTCATTGGTCCATATGAAAAGTAACACCCTATCCTGTAGAAGAAGCTATTTATAAAGGAATAAATACCAAGAACCTGACAAGTCCCAGTGTTACAAAAACTTCACATCCCAAAGTCTTCAGTCTATGCCAAGACTGATCTATCTCACCCTGGAGAACAAGTCACACGCACCCACCTAGGCCCCAGATCTGACCACGACCAAATGAGGGAGCATATTGCTTCTGCATAAACACTGGGCAATCTTAAAATCACACAGGATTAGAACCAGAAAAAGGCTCAGAAAGCAACTAATTCATACTTCAATGAGGAAATGAGACTTGGAAAGAGGGGATGACTTCCCCAGGAATAAAAGAGATAGATAGGTGGTGGCCAAACTGTATTCCAACCTAAAGGCTCCAAGTCATCCCCCAGCGAGGCATTATCCATCCCTTCCAATTCTCTCAGCCCAGGCTGGAATGCGGTGAAAGCCACAGGGCTAATTTTAGAATTCAAAGGCAATTAGGGGAGAGCTGACAAAACCTGATCAGGGTGAGGATTCTTCTGCTGAACTGTGGCATCTGTTATTGCAAGCTAGCTCAGGACACCTTAGTCAGCCAGACTAGGGCTTCTGTCAGCTTTCCTCCTGGAAGATACAGGACCCATACAGTCCCACATACAGTCTAGTAAGCTGTTGGACAGCGATAGGATGTCTTTTCCAGCCTTCCACAGAAAAGTCAAACCCAACCAAACCAACTGGATGCCCTTATGTCTTATCTCTGTACCCCTCTGTCCTGCTACTGCAGCCATCCTGGCTTCTGCCCTGTTCCCCAAACATGCCTGGCATCTCCTACCTAAGGGCCTTTGCACATGCTAGTCCCTGTGCCTGGAGACTCCACAAACCCTCATGGCTTACTCCCTTGCCTTGGGTCACTCTCTCTGCCCAAATATCAACTTCTCAGGGAGTTATCCCTAAGTATAATCTTCTTTCATACTGATTAAAAAAATAGTACTCATTTTATTCAAACACATGTGCTTAAATTTAAAATTAACTAGGATTAAAATTAATGCAATTGAGAAATCAGTTCCTCATTTGACTAACCACATTCAGGTGTATAACGTGGCTATTGGCTTTCACGTCAGAGTACAGATCTAGAACATTCCCAGCATCACTGAAAGTTACAGTGGATAGTGCTAATTCAGAAACAAGTTGGGCTTTCCCTTGGAAAATTTGACATAAAGCAGTAAGCAGCCAGGAAGTGGTGCAGACAAGAGCAGCTAGTGACCATGATCTGGCAAATGGCCGCAAAGTAGCAGATAAGACCTAAATTTGGCAAACCACAGGGCTAAAATTCATCCTGATGAAACACTTCCTGTACCCCTCATGCCCCTTTCTCAGCCCCCCTGCGACCACTTTCTGACTTCAATCACTTCACTCTCTCATTCTTGAAGTTAAGCAAACAGAATCATATGATATGTACTTTTTAATCTGCTCTTTTGTCAGCATGTTTCTGAGATCTATCCATGATGTTGCAGGTATTGACGGTTGGTCCTGTGTGCTCCTGGGGTCTAACTCTAGTGCTTTGTTTCATAGCCCTCCCCATGAAAGGCTTTTTATAATTCAAATTAAATGCCCCACTGGTGACACCAGGCTTTTTAAATTTTGGTTCCCAATGGAGATGGACAATCACTGATGCCAGGGGTAGGTGAAAAAACCGAAGAAAGGTCCTTATTTGGGAGTCCATCTGCCTTAATGAGAGATGTACCTTCAGGTCAAAAGATCAGAGTAAAATGAGCAGAGGTGCAGAGTCTACCAAAACCACCTCTTAGGCTAAGAGGGCCAGTCCAATCACTGAAAAAAACATCAGCTCTCAGGACATCTCGATGCAATCCTGTTCTCCTTACACCCTGCTCTCCCCATCACTCTCACCCAGTACCCTCTACACCAATATAGAGGAGAGGGTGTGAGTTAACATCCGAAGCCTGATTTCATCTTCTCATTCATTATTATCCTCAAATAAAGTAGGTAGCCTTTGTTTCTAGGTCTAGCATAGTGACACTGAGTTTCTCTGTCCTCCCGCCACCACTCCCATCTTCCCATGTAGCCTCATCTCAGAACATTTATGGTATTGCTCATAGGAAAATCTTGTATAGAATTTCTGTTTTCTCAACAGTACCAATTGTCACCTCCTATGTTGAGCTTTTCCCTTATCAGAGGTGACACGAAGTTGAAATTCCAGGTCACAAAGATCTGTGGCCACTGACACCAGACAGAAGCCAAGAATGAAAACCTAACCTGCCCTTTGCCAAGACTCACACTTTGCTTTTCATAAGATGTGAGACAGCGGGAGGGGGGGGGGTTCAGAGGCTCACTTGCTTATGTCTGCAAAAAGGCGTCCTTTATTTTCCTAATGAGGACAAATTTCAAACCATCCTGACACTACATGTGCTTGAGTATCATCCAGGGAAATGCTAGTACTGGCTGAATAATAAATGAATATTGATTTATGGCCCCAGGTGAAATTTAAACAGTCACTCATCCCCTGCAACTTTTCATCTCCATCCTGCCTCTACCCCATCCATGAGAAAAGCTGGCAGATGTGGAGGAAATTACACCAAGCATCAGCCCTCAATTTCTCCTGGTTATTAAATTATATTGATAAATTGCCATGGACTCACATTCAATGGCTTCACAATTTCTGAATTAGCATCAGACCATTTGGATGTGGGGGATATCAAGCACTGATGTTAGACAAGCAGTTACACAGGCAGTGGACACTGGCAGACCAGAGAGCCCCAGTCCTGACATCTCCTGGCCAGCTGGCCAACCTGACAGGTGAGGCCCTGCAAAACGTTAGGAAAGGAACAGATGCCAGCTCTGCAGGCACCACAAAGCTGAGGCTGATGGCAAGGTCACAAGAAGCCACAAAGAAGGGCACAACACTGTCAGCTGAGGTGCCCTGACAACCTCAGGGTCAAGGAGGGCACCTTGAGGTACATGGCTGCCACTCCAGGATGCAGCCTGGCTTCTGTCAAACGAGGCATTGGTTAGATTGCTGCTTTCTAACAAAAGATAAGGAATGCAAGTCTCTCTGGGACAAGCGCTCAAATATCTGAACATGGCCATGGAATCGGAGATGAACCACCCTGCAGATCTCACCTTCCTCCCCTAGTGACCACAGCATTTAAAGGAAGTGATGTTCTTGGGTTCCCTAAAACCAAGACAAGCCTCAGCAAACCCCTCCTTAACACAGAGGCACTGCTATCCCTGGATAATTGCTCTGTGATGAAGTGGAACCTCCTGGCTGCCTGCTTTTGCTCTATGTGCTGGTGTGGACACTCCAGTATCACACCAGAGAGTTCCTTAAGGAACAGTAATAACAAGTCAATGCCATCTGTCAATTCCCATTGCAGACGGGGCTCTTTTCCAAATGCTCGATACAAGATTCAATTTTATCTTAGACATAACCATAGCAAGATTCCCGCTAGGTGGAAATGATGACCCTAAACAGAGAGGTTCAATAAACACCCCCCCGCTCCCCCAAAGTCAGGTCACACAGCTAATCAGATATTGGAGGCCTAAATCCACTGCCCTTCAAACCTTAAAAAAAAAAAAAAAATAGTTTTTATTCTAATGTGGCCAATAGGCCCTGCTTTTGGTTTTTGCCAAAAAATCAGGGAACTTGAGTTAAAGATGGTGGAATGAATGCATGCATTCAGCTTTTGCAAGTCCACTAAATGATAGCAAGGGGTTTTTTGTTCATGTTTTGTTTTTTTAAGAGATGAACCCAGAAAGGACAAAGAAAATAAAAGAAGGACAAGTTACAAAATTATGTGAGCTAGGAAGGTAGACAGCAAGAGTGGTAGCTGCCTCATGAGGTCAGCTCAGAGACAGAAGGTCAGAAGCACCATGTCAGAGCACACCCCAAAGCTCCACCGCCAGGCTCAGGAATGGATGCCACCAGGCATTCTCTGAATGGGGGAAAGAGGTGGCACTAAAATCAAAAGGATTTATTGACAACATTCTTAAGAAACCTAGACGTGCTCCAACACTGCTCAGAATGTATTTATGCTGGGCCCAGCAGGGAAGACGCCACACTCAGCACAGAGCAAAAGAAAGCCTCCCCGTCCCGGATCCCACCCAGGGCTCCTTAAGTTCAGCTAAGGGCAGGGTTAACGCCTGGAATACAGGGAGACTTGGGGACTTTATCTGCTGCCATGGAGATCCATCTTGCTCAAGAGAACAGAGAAAATAACTTTGAGAGTATAAAATACATGGACTCTCAAAGGAAACTAACTATATTAAAATATAGTTAATAAAACATAAAATGTTGGGCCATAGTAATACAGTATTTCTAAGTGTATTAAATTACAAAATCTAATAGCAGATCTAATAAGTTAGTAATTTTAAGTTATGATCAGCACAAATAATATTTTGAGATAGCTCCCAAAACTAATTTCAGATGAAGATATCTAATTTTTGTTGCTGACAAAATAACAATACTCTAGCATATTATTGCGTTTTATGGACTAATTTTAAGACTGAAGAAAGTGCTAAATTTCCAGTAGGGGCTAAATGAAAATAAGGACACAGTTTCTTCTCTATTCAAAATCACAAATCTCTTAAATTCCATCCAAACCAAATGCCAGGTTAAAAAACCCTACCCTAGAATTAAGACCACATTTAACAAGCATCACCCATACACAATTATATATTTTTTTTCTTTTCCAATAATTTCTAGAATTCAAGAAATCATCTAATATGAAAAAAAGACCAAAACAAAATTTTAAAAAGTTAAAAGTGGTATCCAAGAGAAGAAAATATTTTAAAAATTAATATTAACATCATTAGATATAGGTGATACTCTAAATCTCAAAGAAAATATTAGTTTAAAAATAGATTTAAGATTTTAGAATTTAAAAAAATAGAAATAATTCAATGAAAGCATCAGAAGTTGAGGAAATCTCTCAAGAAGCTGAACAAAAAGACAAAAAATATGTGAGAAAAAAAGAATTTGAGGATCAATCTAGGAGATTCAAATTTGAGTAACAAGTTTAAAGAGACAAAACAGAGAAAACAATGGCAAAAAATATAATCATTAATAAAATAATTTCAGAAAATCTCCAGGTCTAGAAGATATGAGCAATGGAAGGGTGCAAATGCCTAGCCCAAAGCAAGAGGAAAAATAAAACAAAACAAAACAAAAAAAAACAAAGAAAAGAGAAACAGCTCACCAGGGCTAACAATTGTGAACTTTCAGACAAGATTTTACAAGCTTCCAGAAAGGAAAAACAGGTGGATTTTGTTTTAAATAAAATATTAGTTATTGGAATAGCATCAGATATCCCAAAAGCCACAGTGGAAATTAGAAAACAACATATGAAAGCCTTCAAAATTCTAACAGCAAATCCATTTCTACCCCAACTACTACATAAAGTATGAGACAGAACACTTTCAGATACTCAAAGTAGAAAAAAAAATTTTTTTTTGTCTTTGTATTTGTCCTCAGAAAGCTACTAGAGGATATACTCCTCCAAAACAAGGGAGTAAATCATGAAAGACAATAAACACAGGATCCAGTGAGCAACATTCCAAGAGAAAAGTAAAATGAATCCTCAAGATTCAAATGCATGGAATTGGAGCTGAATGGAACATGTCCAGCCAACACAAGAATAAGCTTGTGTGTGTTAATTTATAATACATATTCATTTATGAGTACCAGGAAACACAAAACATAATGCAAGAAAGGAAAAAAAGATTACAGAGCTCAGTTGTGAAAAACATTTACAGTCATAATAATAATGTTGAATACTGATATAGCCAAAAAAATAATATAAACATACCAAGAGGATGAAATATTTAGGCAAAAGAGGCCTGGTTAGAGGGCCAGCCAGAGTAGGCAGTCAATAAATCATGCTTATAACTGAAACACCAAGAAGCAAGAGTAAAGGGTTATGGAGCTGGAGCAGTTGGAGCAATTGCCTGGCATGCACGAGGACCTGGGTTCAAATCCCAGCACCACATACACAACTAAGTGTCAGAAAAGCAAAGGCCAGATGAAAAAATAGATTCTCTTTCTCTCTTTGTTCCCGCTTTAAAAAAAAAAAAAAAAAAAAAAAAAAAGTAAAGGGTTAGTGGTAGAATGCTTGCCTAGCACAGGCAAGGTCCTGAATTTGATCCCCAGAATGCAAAAACAAAAATAAAAATAATTTTAAAATCAAACAAGCAATGTGGAGGTCAAAAAGTTATAAGTGACTGCCCCTATGGAGGTTGGTTGGTTTGTTTTTTGCACTGGGGATTAACCACTGAGCCCCATCCCCAGGCATTTTTTTATTTTGAGACAGGGTCTCACTAAGTTGCTTAGGACCTCACCAAGTTGCTGAGGCTGGTTTTGAACTTATAATCCTCCTGCCCCAGCCTCCCAAGCCACTGGGATTACAAGTGTGCACCAGCCACTATGCCCACCAAGGGTTTTTTGTTTGTTTTTCATGAACTTTATAGAAAAAATGGCTATTTAAATTACATTCATGTCTACCATGGATAAAAATTAAAAGCAAACAAAGAAAATACTTCAGGGTAGCAATTTCTGGCTATATCAGTCAGAGTTTAAGCAGCGAAAAAAAATCCATGGGAGATACATATTTTCAGAAAGTAACCAGTTAATGTGATCATGGGCTCATAGGCAAGTGCAAGTCCAAGTCCACAGGCCAACAGGCTGGGGTGCTCAGGACTAACAAAGCTGCTGTCCACAGGCAGAATTTCTTCCTCAGGGAAATCTCAGTTCTGTTCTAGTGGCCTTTCTACTCACTGGATTAGGTTCATTCAGGTTACCAAAGATACATGCTCATCTATGCAAAGGTCAAACTGATTACAGATGTTGATCTCATTTACAAAATACTGTCAAAGCCACACCCGGATTAGTGTTCCATTAAAAGGCCAAGGGCACCCAATTGTGATAATCATGATACTGTACAACACACTCCTGGTCTGCTCCATGAACTAGTTACACTGAAAGCATTCATGAGTGGTCAGTAATGAATCTGGATTATTTCTAAAACTCCCTCAGAAGTACTTTATGGCAGAGTTCAAGGGAGGCCAGAATCTGAAAACCAACTAACACCTAAAAGACACAAGCTGGAAAAGTGCCATGCAGAACACACATCTCTGCAAATTACCTTCGCCAGCTCCTCACAGAAATGAGCGTTTCATCTCTCTTACCGTTTGGAAACAAAACAGGAAAAAAATTAAATTCCAATAGCTAAACAAAAACAGAAAAATTAAACATAAAACTCATTTACCCATCCCCAAACCTGCTCACATTCATTCTCTAGAGCACTACAGTCCAGACAAATCCGTGAATATGGACGAATAGTCTGGGAGGAGCCCCGCACAGTTGAAGAGGCCACAGCAAGGTCCTGGGCAGCCCGTTTGGAGCTCCTTGAACGAAGAGCTCTTCTGGGTGATACGCCTTTCCGCAGAGTGGTACTGGCCTGCTGCCTGGTACAGCCAGTGGCCTTGTGCATGTGTGAACACATTCGATCAACAAACACCGAGTTTCTCCTACGTGCCAGGCCCTATTTCAGGTGCTGGGAACATAGCAAGTGTCCAAAGATTTACCAATCTATTTCTCAAAGAGTGTACACTCTACTTGTCTCTTTGTGTAAACTCAGAGACAAAGACCAAACAAAAATGGCACTGCAGTGTGCTAGGAGTACTAGAGCCGTCCACATGAAGGGTCAGGGGAACACAGAGGACACTCACCTAAATGGAGCTAGCTGCTGTTTGGGGAATTACAAATGGAGAGGCCATGGAGTCAGCCAAATCAAGACAGCCACAGACAGAACCAGGGGGCAAGGCTAACTTCACCAGAGCTGCTCCCCCACGGGAAGGGGAACTGTAAAGCAGCTGGCTCTTCATAGCTCTTTCCACTTATAACCCTCCCTGCAGCCAGCCTCCCCCTTGGAACAGCCGACCTTACAGAAAATAAAGGGGATCAGGAGGCTCTTCCTCACAGTTGACTTTCACAAGCACCCACAGCCACCCTGGTTTCATATCCAGCCTGTACTTGCTGTATTTAGCCATCTTGATCTCAGAATTTCTTTACTTCCCTAAGGGACCAGGATGATCAAAAAGCTCACTTCCACAGGATTATTTAAGGGTTAAGAAATTTTACTCAGTGCCCCCAAACTACATCTCAGAAAAGTATCCAGTGTTTCCCTATCAACCCAGTAACGTGGGTGGTTTTGTTAGCAAATATTCATATTTTGATCACCACACAAAATATTCCAAAGTAACATAAGAAAGGAGGATGGAGTGCAAGTCACTTAGGGAAGAGCCTTTGTCACTGGAAGAGCCTATCCTCCACCACTTTGCTGTACTAGGATGTATTGTGTGCACTGTACACATAGGCGCATTTTAGTCTGGGTTCGGGAAATAAAAGCATTCAGTAGGAGTCTATCCCTAGCCAAACAATAAACCAAAAAAAAAAAAAAACCACCCAGAAATATTATAAGGATGGTGTTGTTCATTGTAATACTGAGAGAAGTGAATGGAGAAAACATTTACCTTAAACTACTAAATAAGCACCCTTTGAAGAAACAATTTTTTTCTTCTTCAAAAGATAAGAAAGCACTCTCAAAATCTGACACAGAGAACAAAGTGCTAAGTTAGTTTGTTCTCACATTCCAAGTGGAAACACCAGTACCAAGAGATTAAAGAAGTTTCCCAAGGTCAAGCACAGAGGCCTTTGAATAGCAAAGTAATCAGCTTTCATATACCAACACCCAACTTTGATAATGCTCAGTGTCCTTAAATACACAGATGCCCCTACTGTAGGCTGAGGGGTGGAGAGGAAGGGGCTTGCCTCCCTCCCTCCTCCACTGTGTTACCCAGCCAGCAGTGTCCTGAGATGGATCTTCCTGGTACTAGTCAAGGCAGAATCTCCCCAGCAGCCGTGAAGATGAGAGGTCTAGGGGACTCACTCCCACACAGCAGTGTGAGGAAGTCCTAGACTTGCAGTTTATTCAGCATCTTCTGGGAGACTGAGTCTCTGGGCCACATTTTCTCCTTCAGGAAACAGTTGTATAAGCTTTTCACAAAGGCTCAAATTCTGTGGTACTATAGGAGGCAATCCATGGGTCAGAAAGGACCCTCAACTAGTTGTCAAGAGACTCAATTCTACCTGTCATGTATCTCAGACACTAGTATTATATAGTCTGGAGAGATATTTTCTTTCTTTATCTGAGGGTTTGTTTCCTTGTTATAAAATGGCGGTGGTTCTAACGCTTCTGCGTACTTCGGAAACATCATGAAGGTCGAATGGGACATCAAGCTAAAAAAAGAACTTTTTTGAGGTAGAAAACACAAAGAGACAAAATAGAAAAAAGCAACATAGCAGACTTTTCACAGACATATCATATCCTGACTGGAACCTAAGCTTTCCAGAGGGAGGCAAAGAACCAATAAGACTACTGTACAGTCATTTCCTAGGTAACACCTGAACTCACAAACAAATATGCCACGTGAAATAGACCAAAAGGACAAACTGCCCATGCTTCCAGAGGCCCACAGGGGTTACTGGTCTCAGGAGCCTGAGCTACCAACAGGTACTTCATGCATGTTTCTGGCAACCACATGGATCAGTCAAGTTTCCACAAATGCTCTTCTTAGTATCTGCCTCTGGTGACAGCTGTTATATTTAGCCTATTTACATTTGCCCCTCTAATCATTCACTTTGTCTTCTTATATTATCTCTTTGTACTATAATTTTAATAGTGCTATCAACATCCCAGAACCTAAATGTATGGATCACACTCAGAGAATTAAACCTCCCTTCACAGAAAATTAACATATTTATCCACTGGAGCCCTCAGCAGGATTCCCATCTGGGCTAGCAATGTGAGGTTCTTTGGGGCAAGGCACAGCCCCCAGATGCACTTGTACGGAACGTATTTAAACCGTATACTTTGGGGGCTGGCGTGGTGGCTCAGCCGTTATGGTGCTTGCCTGGCATGCGCAAGCACCATGTACACAACGAAGTGCCCAAGCAACGAAAGCCACATGAAAAAAAACTAAATTAAAAAATTTATTGTCTCTCTAGAAAAATGTATACTTGACTAACATTAACATATTTATACCTGTAAAATTATGACAAACCAACATTTCCATCACTCAAAAAGTGATTCCTTAATAATTTCTCCCTCATTCTACCTACAACCTCAGACAACTGCTATCTGCTTTCTGTCAATATAGGTAAGTGTGTATATAAAATTTCCTACTGATTCGTATTTACACATAATTGTGGGATTCATTACTCTACGTTCATATATGCACTTAAAAATTTGCTCACTCTCCTTCCCCAGTGGCTTTTTCCCTCCCCCTGATCCACTTGCTCTACTCTGATTTCCATTTTATTATTACTTTAATTAGTGAATTTTATATATATATATATATATATATATGAATGTAATTCATTGTGATACATTTATACATAGACATACCATAATTTGGTAGGTTTTATTCCCAAATACTTCCCCCTTCCCTCTTCTCCTCCTCCCTTCTTGATTCCTTTCCTCTATCGGTCACCCTTCTATTTTCACGATATTTCTCCCCGGTTTTTTCTTATTCTTTTCTCCCTGTCTTGCTTTCACATGTGGGAAAACATTCTACCCTGGATTTTTTGAGTCTGGATTATTTCATGTAGCATAATGTTGTCTAGTTCTATTAGTTTACTAGCAAATAACTTCATTCTTATTTAAGGCTGATTAAAACCCCACTGTGAATACATACCACATTTTCTTTATCCTTTCACCTGTTGACATGTACCAAGGTTGTTTCTATAACTTGGCTACTGTGAATTGCACTGATATAAACATGGGTATACACGTGTCACTAAAGTATGCTGGTTTCAGTTCGTTGGGATAAATACCAAGCAGTGGGATAGCTGGGACATATGGTGGCTCCATTCCTAGTCTTTTGAGAAATTTCCATAGTGTTTTCCAAAGTGGTTGTACTAAGTAGTCCCACCAGCAATGTATAAATGTACCTTTTCCCAATATCTTCATCAGCATTAATTATTTGTATTCTTGATGACTGCCATTCTAAATGGAAATGAAATCTCAGTACAGTTTTGATTTGCATTTTCTGGATTGCTAAGGATGTTGAACATTTTTTCAAATGTTTTATTTCTTCTTTTGAGAGATGTCTGCTTAGCCCATTTGATCATTTATTAAATGGGATTTTTTTTGGTGTTAAGTTTTTTGAGTTCTTTATATATTCTGGACATTAATCCCTTATAGAAGATTTTCCCCAATTCTGCAAGTTCTCTTATTTTTTTAAGACAGAAGGACAGTGAGAGAAAGAGAGAGAGACAAAGACAGGGAGAATCAATTTTTGAGTTTTTCACATGGCTTTTGTTGCTCCGACACTTAGTTGTGTATGTGGTGCTGGGGTTTGAACCATGTACTTGCGCAAGCCGGGCAAGTGCCGCAACCACCGAGCCACTGCTCCAGCCCCTCTCCTCACATTTTTTTTTTTTTTGTCACCTCAAACTCTCCTCACATTCTTAATTGCTTAATTGTTTCCTTTACTGTGCACAAGCTTTTAATTTGATGGCAGCCACTTATTGAGTCTTAGTTTTATTTCTTGAGCTTTTAGGGTCAAGCATATTGGTGCCTGCAAAAATATGTTGGACTGTTGACCCTATATTTTCTTGTAGCAGCTGCAGTGTTTCTGGTGTAACTCCTAGGTCTTTCATCCATGTTGAGTTGACTTTTGTGCAAAGTGAGAGATATGGATCTAGTTTCATTCTTCTACACATGGATATGCAGTTTCTACAGCACCATGTGTTAAAAAGGCTATCTTCTCTCCAACATGTTTTCTGCACCTTTGTCAATGATCAGATGACTATGTGTCTTCTGTTTTATGCCACTGGTCTTTGTGACTGCTTTTATGCCATACTATGCTGTTTATGTTACTATAGCTCTGTAATTTAACTGGAGATTAGGGATGGTGACGCCTCCAGCACAGCTCTTATTACTCAGTCTTGCTTTGAATATTCTGAATTTTTTATTCTTCCATATGAATTTTAGAACTGTTTATGCTAGCTTTGTGAAGAATTCCATTAGTATTTTGATGGGGTTGCACTGACTCTGTAGATTGTTTTTGGTAGTGTAGCCATTTTGATAACATTAATTCTTCCTATCCAAGAACATGGGAGGTCTTTTGCTCCTCTAGTGTCTTCCTCAATGTCTTTCTTTAGTGGTCTATAAATTTCATTATAGAGGCCTTTTACCTCCTTAGATTTATTCTTATTTTTGAGGCTATTGAGGATTGTTTTAAATAAATGGAGTCACATAGTGTATACCTCTTCTGGTCTGCTTGGGTATCCATGTTAATTACTTTGAGATTCATCCTCACTATTACATGGGACAACAGTGCCTTTTTATTCCCAAGTATCCCATTCCATGAAGATAATTCAATTGGTTTATCCATTCACCTGCTTATGTACATGTAGGATGTTTCCTTTTGTTTTGTTTTGGTACCAGGGATCAAATTCAAGGTCCAGGGACAGTTAACCACTAAGCCATATCCCAGACCTTTTTATTTTGAGACAGGGACTAAGTTGCTTAGGATCTCACTAAATTGCTGAGGCTGGCTTTGAACTCACAACCCACCTGCCACAACCTCTTGAGCCACAGAGATTATGGGCATGCACCACCATGCTCAGCTGGGCTGTTTCTAATTTTTGAAGTAAGAAATAAAACTGCAATATTTGAGTCTTTGTACAGACACATTTTCATTTCATTGCATAAATACCTAGGATGGGATGACAAGGCTGGATGGTAAATGATTTTCTAAACTGGCTGTATCATTTGAATTTCTTACCATCTATTCATGAGAAGTCTAGATGCCTCACACATTTTTAGTCTCTGGAGTTGTTTTGTTTTGTTCTTTTGTTTAGTTTTAGACATTCTGAGGGCATTGTGCTTTTTAATTTGTAATTCCCTGATGACTAATAATGTTGAGCATCTTTTCATATGCTTATTGGCCATTCACTTGTCTGTTCTTATCAACCATCTGTATAATTATTTTTCCAATTTTCTTATTGATTGGTTGCCTTATAAAGTGGTTCTTAATATATCCTGGACACAAAACCTTCCTCTGACATATGTGTTATCTGTGCTATCTTGTTATCTTCTAAATTTTTGGAAGAACAAATATTTCTGATTTTGATGAAGTCCAACTTTCATTGTTCTGCTTATGGCTCATGCTTTTGGGCCAGACCTAAGAAACCTTTGCTTAGCCCAAGGTTGTACCAATTTTCTCCTTTGTTTTCTTCTAGATACTTTACAGCTTCAGATTTTACATCAAGGCTTATATTTTCATAGAAGGGTTAATGTCCCTTTTTGTCCATATGGCTATCCAGTTGGTCCAGCACTATGTGTCAAGGAGACTTTCCTTTCCTCCATTGAGTTACCTTGGCACCTTGTCGAAAACCAGTTGACCAGATACATGTAGGCCTATTTCTGGGCTTTCTGCTCTCCTTGAATTCAATTCACTCAAACCACTAATAATCCACTGTTACCAGTGTTCAGCTGTTGATTCTTGGCTCTAGGACAAACGAAGAGGTCAGTCTTGCTGAGGTGATGAAATTATTCTGTCTGACGTAACCAGAATGGGACGTTGCTGACAGCCCGATACCTTGAATGGCTGTCTTTCTTTATGCATGCTTTCTTTCTTTAAGCATGCTGAGGACCTTGACCATGTATAAATTTTTATTAAGTATTAGTCAATACAACTCCAAAATTCAATTTAGAGTTTTGCCTGATGGCACAGCATACTGAAAGATATTTGCTAATGGAACATCCAGGAATTATAGGTTATTGCACAAGAAAGAGCCTATCGCATCACCTGAGCTGAAAAGAACATCACTGAAGGCATTTCCTGGATGGTTCAATACAGCCTAATCTTGCAGCACTAAAGGCATCAAAAGGTCATTCAGCTTCTTTAAAAGCCTCTTCCCTAGCTCAGCAACAATATTAGTCAACATTCATTCAATAGTTATATGCTGAGCAAATCCCTACATATTTTTGATTTTGCTAACAATCCTACCATGAAGGTCCCATTGTTTGCATTTTACAAACAAACTGAGGCCGTGAAAATTTAAACGTGTCCATGTTCCTCTACAGAGAGAGTGGCAGAGTTGGGATCTGTCTCTCTCCCTGTCTTTGACTCCCATATCCTTAAGTCCAATGCTATAGGGCCTTGGGGTGCTCGCTCAACACAGAGAGAGCCTTTAGAAACCCATTCCATGTATTAGGCACTCACTTCACAAGACTCAGGGCTGACACTGACTGTGTGGGAAGCAATGCTGGGAAAACACTTTGCCCAAATCTTTACCGTCCCCACCCCAGGATTCCCCCTCATTTCCTTCTGTAAAATATTTCCTCCCTATTAAGGGATGCCATGAAGAATCTATTGACAGGGGTGTCTGCGGATGGACCTAAGAGTGGAGGCAGGAGCTTGAAAGTCAATGCCCGGCTAGGATGTAACAGACCGGAAGTGACTGAAGATACAAGAAAGAGAACAGATGAGTAGAGAGAGGAGATTTTCAAACAGATGGGCAAAGAGAGAGTTCAGAGGTTAACTGTCGGGAGGGGAGAAGCCCTGAGCACAGGGAAGGACCAGAAGGAGAGGGCAATGGAGCATTGCACTAAAGACGGGTGTGGGAAAGAGGCAAGGACAAGCCATCTCTGTCCTCCCACGAGCTAAGGCCTCACTGATAGCCAAGATAACAATGGCTGAAGAACATGTAACTTACTCCTACAAACTTGAGCTAGAGGCCCAATGTTAAACACCTGCAAATACAAGAGCCTATAAATCCAATATTCACTGCCACTTCTGCAAGCAGGAAGATCCTTGGGGAAAGTTCTTGGCTATAGACATGCAAAGCCAAACCTAAAACACCTTTACAAGAGTTTCATTTCCCCCTTTGTTCGTGAGAGTACAATCTCATCTCAGGATCTTACAGCACATCGATCCCCACAGAGTGTAGAGAAACAGCCAGTCTTCAAGAGTGGGATGGGCTCAGCAAGACTTTCTAGATAGGTACACCCTGATGAAGACGGCTATTCTGCTAGACACCACCCTCACAGACTACAGGCCTGGACACAGTATGAAGCTAATGTTGGGCTGCTTGCAAGAAAATGAGCATCTAGGGGCTCCCCATTGTTGCTGGAGTGAAGATGCATTGTTCTTGTGGGTGGGATGGAATTTTAGGCCTAAAAGGTGGAGAGACAGACAAGGGGTGGCTTACAGGCCACCTTGGTATTCAAAGAAGAAGCAGCAAAATTTTGCCAAGGAATCATTTCTGACTTACAACAGTTATTTTTCCTCTTGCCTTTTCCTCCTTTGCTTTTTTCTTTCTCTATCCTTCTTCCTTATAATCTGGGACTCTTGTGTAAACAGAGAACAAAGATAAGAGAGAGATAAAGAGGTGTGTGGGAAAGCCATGGCTCCAGTAGCCATTCTGCCTGGAACAGCCTCTGCCCACAACCTCCAGGGTCTGCCTCCTCCTCCTCTGCCATCACTGCTCCAGCCAACATCTTCTCGTCCTTCAGATGCATGGAGGTCTGCCCTCCAGGGAGCTCCCAGCATAGCTTCCCACATCCCACATGATACAAAACCTTCTCTCTGTTCTCCTGACAGTTTCTATCTCAGCCCTTTTTACCACATACAAACGTATCAGCTTATGGGGCTCTCCCCAGCTGTGAGCTCCTTGGGAGCAAAAGGCAAGTCCTCTGAGGAGTAAAGAGTTCCAACAATGTAAAATCTTTAGTTATTACTAATATTTGACTCTCGATCCCAAGTCCCTAGACAGAGGCCTAGAGACAAGGTGACATTCAAATGGTAACAATTATTAGTAGCAACATGTGGACATGTGTTTTTATTATCAATGTGTGATTATTGTAACCATCATGAGAATCAGCATCATTGACAACATGACCACTTAAGGAGGTTGGGCCCAGACACTGTCCAAGAGCACAAGGCAAAGAAGTTGTGGTCTACCGAAGGTAAAAGAAGCTAACAGGCTGGTCACAGATTAAGACAGAGAGAACTCATGAGCAATAATGAGGTTTTGAGAGCCTTGGAATCAAACACTACCATCCCCTTCCTTAGCAAAGCATGTGACAGTTTATAAGGCCATTCCACATTCATTATGGCATTTGCTTTCCACAATCTCTGCTGCGAAGTAGGTGGCACTACACCCATTTCACAAATGGGGAAATGATTCTTTCGGAGGAGCCATGGTTTGCTGAAAGTCACCCAGCCAAGGAGTAGCCAGTTAGGCTTAGCGGTCAGGTCTTACCAAAGTTGTTCTGTGTTGAAAGTGGCCCACACTCTCAAGCTACGGCCACCAGAAGACTGCAGAAGAGTACCGCCAGCCCCACCCAGGAAACTGGGCAGGATCCCCAGGGGTCAAGGGTTCCCCAAAGTCAAGCATCAGAGTAGCTGCCACTGTACATGTGGGGTCCTCAGTCAGAGGGGCAACATGAGGCAGGGAGAAGGGGCAGAGGAGCCCAGCCTAAAATTACCAGATTCCAAGTTGTGATAACTTTGATTAACAATTCAAAAGGCAGAACCTCAAAAAGCAGAACCCGAGAGGCCAATCACAGAAGAATTATCTTTTAATGCCAATCATTTTAAATTGTGAATTCGATCCTTATTGTAAATCTCTGACGTAAGTATTGTCTCCATCTTACACATACAGAAGCTAAGGTTCAGAGAGGGCATGTAACATGCCAATGGTCATCCAGGTGAGAAGAGGCAGAGAGGAGACTCGTTACCTGGGGAAGGTCTCAGCAACTTTGCTGGGCTCTGATGCTTCCTGTGACCCCCTATTGCATACCTGTTCTATGACATATTCCAGTGCTTCTTGGTTTACCTGATGTGGGTATTTTAAGAGACAGTTAGTGGGGGCAGAGTGGAGTAAGGATCTCAGTGGCTCAGAGTGCAGGGGCACTGTGGGATGAGAGACAGGCATGGCAAGAATAGCCAGAAAGACAGGGATGGCACAGCTGGGGTCCTGGGTACCCTCCCTCTAGCATAGCCTGTGGAAACAGGGCCCTCCAGGGGTATGAGGAGAACAGACAGGAAGACCAGGCCCCTAAATCACCAGGAACCATGACAGGCCTGGATGAGAGTTCAAATCCAGGCTGCTACCAGCCAACTGATGACCTCAGGAAGATCACTTCAGCTTTCAGTGCCCCATGTCCTAGCAAAAACGAGAAGCACACCACCTGCCAGTCCTTACCAAAGCGAGGCAGTGTAGGGGTAAAAACAGGAAGGGCACCATGCTCCTTTTAAAGCAACCCATATTAGACATCTGCAACCGAGACATATATCAAAACACCATGCTCTATAACATAAATATATACAAACACACACACATACATACACACACACACGTTTTACTTGTCAAGTAAAAAAATAGAATACGATGCAGTGGGTAAGGCAGTCAGAGGGTAAGTAGAGTCACAGATTATTTCTGGAACCTGGTCATTTTTGTTTAGAAATCGTTTACTTCCATGCTATAAATAAACAGCAACCGATTAACATAAGGCAAGTATTGACTACTCTAACACGGCACTGCCCAACACTCCCAACTTGCAGAACTGCAGTCCATACAGTTTCAAAGGCAGCTCTTTTGGAATCTGCTCCATTAACCACTCAAGGCACTGACTGCAGGTGGCGAGGGAGGAGGCATCTGCCACTTTCTTATGAAGACTTGCAGCAAATTCCCCAGAGTCTGGTTTGGGGCTCCCTAGAGACCCAGGCTAGCCCGATTCCTCCTCCAGCAAAGCCCTGAGGGGCTGGCATGGCTGGCAACACCACAGAGGCTCAGAGCCCGCTGACTGCATGGCTGGGCAATTCCCAGCTGCACAAATGATGCAAAACTGACCCACTCTTCCGCTGATTCTCAGAAATTTGTGCAGCTGAATTAAAAAGAAAGTAGCCCAGGGAACAGGGTTACGGGAGGGAAGACATGCTTTCTGACTGAATAGAAATCAAATGTAAAACTACTGCTCTAGAGTTGAGGCAAAGAACACAGGTGTAAGTGAGACATCAAGGCCCTAAGACTTGTGAGCCTGGTTTCACCCAGATCCTACATGATGGCCTGGCTTCCCTCAGAAATAACAAACTCCCTGTACTTAGTCAAGAGCTGGGCTTTATGGTCCTGCATGAAAATTATCCTCCTACTCCCAGGCAGAGTTTTCTTTTCCTGTTTTTTTTTTTTAATTAGTTGTCAATGTATTTGTATTTTTACCTAAAAATTTCCTACAGATCTGACATCAATGGTCCATATTTTAACATGAAAACTCAGGGCGGGAAGGCCAGAAACTTTAGCTCTTGTGGCCACAGACTGGAAGGTGTCTCCTGTTCCTGTTTTAGGCCTGGCTTCTGCAGCATCTGAGCATATAGCTCCTAATTTATAAGAAGCATTATGGATAAACGCTCACTCTGAGTTATTGCAGGCCAGGGTTTGAGGACCTGGTGATAGCCCGCTGGCTTCTAGAAAGTTCTGCTACAGAGCATGGGAAGCACAAGATCTGGGATTGGAAAACCTTTGGCTATTATCCCTGTGCGCTACTCAGCCAATGGGAGTTCTCCAATTGGCACAGAAGGGAGCTTGTGCAGTTTGAAAGCCTCTTTCTTAACCTTTCATAATGCTGAAGGATTGAAATAGATGTACACATGTATAATGTACATACAAGAGGTCCACAACTAATTAAACACAGCAGTAGGTATGATTTCTCCAAGAAAGGGCTTTATCTTGGGCACCACTATGGAGCTCTTCAACCTCTGTGAATCCTACCTAGAACAAGGCATCACTGTATATATTTCCACCATGACATGGGATTTAGGTTGATGAGTTTTGCTTCAGAGTATGTAAGACTGTTCCCTACTAAAAGTGGTTCAACTGTCAAGAGAAACACAAGGAGGCCATTTCTACAAGGTCTGTGGACACGGCCATTCATTCCACATCATGTTAGCCCTGCTGGCAATTAACTTTTCACATGGCTTTCATTGCTCCAACACTTTGTTGTGCACATGGTGCTGGGGTTTGAACTCACGTCCTTGCACATGCCATGCAAGCGCTCTAACCGCTGAGCCACCGCTCTAGCCCCTGGCAATTAACTTTTAATGCCCACATAAATGAATGTGTCAACTGGTACAATGCTGAAAATTCCCATCTATAAACATTTCTTAAAGTTGAAGCATTTTTCCATCTCCTGAAAAAAGCAAAGATATCAGCTGACTGACATACAACATGTAAAATCACCCTCAGTGTCTTTGTATCTTAAATAGATTCCAATTCAAACAGAATGGAAAATGAGATAGTAAGTTTGATGGAGGAAAATGATAGAAGAGTCCAAGGCCCCAGGCAACCAGGAAATCAGAGTGAGAGAATTCAATAATTAGGAAATGAAGAACACAAGAGTGTCATCAACAGTAATATCTGCGTGAGCCAGTTCTGCTTCTGAAACGGACTAACTACTCTAAGAGCACATTCCTACCCTGGCATCCATCTTTCTTCCCTGTCACTGAGGTATTAGAGAATGAGCCTTGGACCAACTGTGGTGATAAGTAACAGTTTAGATCCCGGTGAATTATAAAAGTGATGGCTGTGATCTCAGCCTAAGAGGAAGTAAAGAAATAACTGAATGCAGCCACTGCAGTGTCTCTACTAAATGCTGTAGAATGTCCCACTTCATTTTCATCAACCTCATCAACACACACACACACACCCCAGTTCACTCCAGAAGAATTAGCATGTTTTTCTAAAAGTGAAATGAATATCTGTTTTGGCCTCATATAAGATGGTACGTGTGGCCAATCTCAAATCAAATCACATCCAGAGAGAAGAGTCATATTTTGCATTCAAATTGCTTTGAACTGGTACACAAAGGATTATTGTAATGGCAGCATCTTCATCTCCTGGTAACAAAATCAGTTGCCATCTATGAAGACTGCCTGATAGGAGACTCTAAAAATATTTCTTTTCTTGGCATTCATAAAAGGAGAAGGGAGAAAAAAAATCAAGAGTTTGGGTAATGGCTCTCACCCAGAGGACAAAACAGTCAAGACGTATTTGAATGTGAAATTGTATCCACCCATTTCTACATCCAAATGTCAGCTGTGTTAGAAAACCTAAAATGAATAGATTTATGTATTTAATTGAGGTGGAAAGGAAAAAATAAATAATTCTTATTATAGAAATCACCGAATGAATACAAAACAACAGATTCAAACAACACTGACTGGATCACTGTGCTACGCAAAATAACCCAGTTTCTCCATATCAATACAAGATATCTTACTTTAAAACTAGTCATAAGACCTAAGGAGAAAGCCACAGACTGATGCCAGCTCAATTATTTGGAGTCTCTTCCTCCTGCCCAGTGCTTTGCTCTGCCAACTCATTTGCATCCCTGCAATAAGCTCTTCCAGACCCCCAAAATGTTGTACATCCTCACTGATCCTGCCAACTCCACCAGTAAACCTGTGGTGGGAAGCAACACAGGAGCTGGTACTGCTGGGAAAGACTGTTAAGGAAGAAGAAGAATCTTACCACTTCTGGGAGCAGCCTAGTTGAGAGGTCATGGATGGCTTTAACCACTATACATATGGATGACAGAAGGAATATCACCCCCAAGATGACACAGGCTCTGCAAAAAAACAAAACATTGAGAATCTTAACTGGGAGAACTCCAGACTGCTGACCAGTTGGCACAGTTGACCATGACAAGGACATGATCTGAAAAGTGAATTTAACTGTAACTCATCACACCTCCAGGGCAACCACCCACAGTCCCAGGATTGATACCAAGTTAACGCTAGGAAAATACAATTCAGAATTTTATCACCAAAGGCGTCCTAACAGGTAAGGGGCTCTCCACCTACATCACCTTGCAGTACCCTGTGAATGCTGGTGTGGAAGGCTCTGCCATGAAAGCCATCTTCCTTGCCTGGCCAACTTGATGCTTCAATCCTCCTCAGACTGGAGGGTGAAGAGTTTAATAACAGAATGCAGAACGGCATGGACATCCCAAGCTTTACCAATTAACTTGCTGCAGGATCTTGGTCAAGGAACTGAAACTCTTAACATCTTAGTTCCTCATCTCAGATGGGAATAAATAATATTTCCTACTTGAAAATGAAATCAGATGATACGCAAAGCATAAAAGAATAACCTACTAATGGCACCTTAGATAAAGGAAGTCAGCTCTGGATCCCTCTTCCAGAGATGATACGATAAGCATCTTTGGACTTTCCCAACCAAAAAAGAAAAAAAACAGAGAAATGATTTGATGATTATAAAACACAGAGTATTTTTGGTAAGAGAGACGAAGGAAGGAAAAGTAGAGGAAGCAGAGGACAGAGAAGATGGTGAGACAGAGAGAAATAATAAATAAATAAGAGAACATTTTATGTGTGTGTGTAGTGAGAAGGAAGAGGTCAACCAAAATCCCCAGCACAGGAGAAGGCAGGAGCAAGTTAGAAATGAGACCAACATAAAAATAGATAACACACAACTGGGAAGGTGGGATGCTCAAGGTAATCTAAAGGGCTCATGACATGAAATATGGCAACCCAAACACAACAAATCTCAGGAGACAGAAAATGAAAGCAAACAAGAGGAAGTGATAACTTCAATATAAGAATCAGGATAGGGGCTGGAGCGGTGGCTCAGTGGTTTCGGCGCTTGACTGGCAAGCACGAGGACCCGGGTTCAAACCCCAGCACCATGTACACAACTGAGTGTTGGAGCAACTAAGGCCATGTGAAAAACTCAATAAAGTTGTTTCTCTCTTTCTCTGTCTCTCTCTGTCCCTCTCTCTTTAAAAAAAAAAAAAAAAAAAAAAAAAAAAAAAAAAAAAAAAAAAAAAAAAAAAAAAAAAAAAAAAAAAAAAAAAAAAAAGAATCAGGATACCACAAGAAAATGAAGAGGAAAAAAATACAAAGATAACTACAATTAGCTTTAGATCATTCCTATCCCAAATGGTATCTTCCTCTTTGGACAGTCTCCTCAAAAAATAAAACTATTTTTCATTATCTATCTTCGATTCCCTCATCTAGACTAACAGCATGACCCCAAAGTGCTCACCTAACTGAAGTGCTACCTTTTTATAATCCTAAAAAACCTGTAGACAGATGCCATCCTTCTAATGCAGAAGTCAGGAATGCAAGCAGTGAACATGGCTGCATGGCTTGCGCTCGGGAGTCTTCTTACCCACACTCTAGTTGTAGGTTTTCTTCTTTCAAAGTCACAGACAGAAAGAATGAATCATTGCAGGCTGGAGCAAAACACACACACACACACACACACACACACAGAGAGAGAGAGAGAGAGAGAGAGAGAGAGAGAGAACACGAGAATGAACAGACGAATGAACACACATAGATGGAGGAAAAAGTATCAAATGGGCTAGGGATCCTGGATGAGCCACTATGGGTGCCATGCATTCTCATAATGAACCCAGAAGGAAAAACATGCATTCAAGGGGCAGAAAAGAGAATGTGGGCAATAGAAACACACTGACATGGCTAAGTTGAGATGGTGCACCTGGGGCTGGTGACCAAAGATGATTCATGGAGGAGCTGGGTGCCCTTTCTGGAGGCCTTTTAATAACTAGCAACTGGAATTAACACAGGAATTCCTAGAACATGGGGATCAGCATCAAACTTGGAAGATGGCTATGGGCCAGCTGAGCTCAGTGCTTGGAGTAACCATTTCTACCTGTTAGCAAATAGCTGTAAGGGATCCCAGGACAGAAGAGAAGCTGAAGTAGGTCTCCAACATAAGATTTTGTTTTATTTTGTTTTGGTGCTGAGTTTAGAGCCCAGGGCCTTGCATATGTAAGCAAGTGCTATACTACTGAGCTACATCACCAGCATGCCGAAATAAGTTTTGCAATGTGGCTTTTTTCCTCCATTCACAAAGCTCCTGACTGACACAGAGAGATTCCCTTTTAGGTAAATTTCTTCACAGATTAAGCACCTCCCAGGTACTGCACTCTCTTGGGAAATTTTTTTTTTCAATGTTGCCTGAGGAACACTCCAGTTTGATTTTATCAGAATCTCCAGGGTGAACCCAGGCCTCTGCATTTATATAAAATTCCCAGGCAATTTCTAATGTGAACTGGTCTAGATTAATTTTAATCTAGTTCTAATTCAAGGCCTAGCCCCCATTGAGGCCCTGTCCCTAGGGAGCCTCTACTGTGAGGTAAAGCACATTACGCCCTGGAACACATGCAGGGAGGCAGTGGTCACTTGAGCTGGCAGGAGGAAGGACTGGTCTCATGGTCCCTTTCAGGCCCGGGGTCCTGCGCGGGGGTGTGTGCGGGTGTGTGTGCGGGTGTGTGTGTGTGTGTGTGTGTGTGTTTTACCGGTCAGCTTCCTCTCCCTGAGGAACAACTGGGGCAGCAATCACCTGTGTGTTAGACCTTCCCTTCCCCAGGCAATTGGTCATGACATCCTTTTCTCCGTATCTCTCTGTTATCTATGATGCCTACATGGCAGGCCCAGCTCGATCATGCACAAAATGTGGGTTTTGAAATTGTTGCATTGCTTAAGATAAATACAAATAATATAAGAGCCTCAATGCATAATTTCTTGCTCACTTATCTCTTCTCAAAACTATACTATAAATTCCTTAGGTCAAAAACCATATTTTTAAATAAAATAAAAAATGGACATTTAAAAAAACATTTTTTACTTATTAGTGTCTATGGCAGGATGGAGCAGAACGTCACACATGCATCTATAGAGTGGATATAATCATCAGCTGATGAATTAATCACTAACTGATCTGTAAGTTATTCCCCATAGATTTTAAGGGGCATCAACTGTCAGAGCAGAGACTTTCCACCTCAGCCAAATGCACATGGACTAGCCCACATTGTAAAGTAATTCTGAAACATAACAAAAATCAAAAGAAATGTGTGATCTGGTTTATTAAAGTTGAGTTTCACAGAACTTTCATCATTTTCTTTACCAGCATACCTATGAAAATGCCCAAAAATGTTTTAAAAACTCATTTTCCATTTCTTTTAAATGTGTTACAATGAGAAAAACAATCACCCCTCCTTCAACACTGCTGGAGCCTGTGTCTCAGGGCACAGACACTCTGACAGCCCAAAACAGCTATTAATAGGAGAGGGTGCGATGCTATTTTTTATGTCTTATTAATAATATATTGTGTTTACACAGGAGCTCTTTCCTCAGGCACTCAGAGTTCTGCATATCAGCTCATAAATCCCCTAGAGGCCACTCACTAGGTTTTTGTTTTTCTGCTATCTTCTTGGTGAGAAAGGGGAAAGGTATGTTTCATAAACACAAGGGGTCAAAATCACATGTCAAGGACTAAGAGGCTTGCCCAAGATCACCCAAGGAGTGTGAAGTCCACCCAGAAATAGAACCCAACTCAACTAATGCCCTCCCAGAAGTCACTCCTAGTCAACCATCCAGCCACTCAAAGGCTCTGAATGTCACTTGCTCAAACCAACACCACCTCCCTTGGACGGCAGCAGTCTCCACAATGCCATAAAGATTTATGTTAGGAACAAATGCTGCAAATATGACTGCTTCTACATCTGTATATGTGCATTACTTCTAGGCTTGAGACAGAGGGTGGCAGGGAGTGGCAAAGGATACCTACTCCTTCAGCACATATGGCCTTCTCCTGGAGAGGCTGGCCCAGTAAGTGAAGAGGGCACTGAGGAGGAAGGTCACCAGAAAGCAGACTCCTTCCCCCTCCTGCCCAAAACCTAAAGAACTTCAGGAGTCAGAAAGAAGCAAATGAACCACCAAGCCCTTCAACGCAGTCCCCCAATCAACCCAGACTGAAACTAACCTTAAATTCTCACTGGACTAGCGGTTGTCACCATGTGGGCCTCAGATCAGTAGCACCCATATCACCTAAGAGCTTGATAGAGAAACAAATTCTGAGCAAGTCCTCCCCAGTCCTACTGTACCAGAAACTCCAGGGAAGGGCCTAGAAATCTACATTTTAATAAGCCCTCCAGTTGATTCTAATGCATGTTCAAGTTTAAGAATCACTGTATTAAAACACAGTCTGAAAAAAAAATAGTAAAATCCAAAGAGATGGCTAAATTCATTCCAAAGAAATAATTAAAAGTGATTAAACCCACTGGTTTTTGTTCTGCCAAAAGCTGTGAATTGCTAATTTTGCATAACACTGTAAATCTGTGAATAATCTAGAATCATTAATTTTTGCCTCTGAAATTATAAGGGCAATACCTATTTGCAGGTATTACATCCAAAATGAGGTCAGACTAAAAGTTTGGTCCCTTGTCAATTGCAGGTTTAAAGATCTAAAGTTCCTCCTCATGAGACCTAAGTCCTGTCCTGCCAATTTTAAGTGATTTCCCTTCAGATCAAAAGAGCCACGCACCAGAAGCTTCTCCCATCACTCTAATTTACAAGGGACCTAAAACACAGTGTAGCCCTGGCAATTAACCAATTCAGGTCACGGTTTAAAACACAATTGTTTTATTTATCATGTTTCACTGTAGTCTCTAAAGCACTTGTGATCTAGGGCATTGTTTAAATGTCAAACAAATAATGAAAAATAACAGACAGCCAAGTGGTATGAGCACACCCAGCATTTACAGATTCACCATTTCTAATGTTTGTTTATTCATGGCTCTATGTGTCCTGACATATCAAATAAAGCCACAAACCAAAATAGGTTTGGAGGCTGTATAAAAGGAATAAGAAAGTGAATAATGAAAATAGTTGTGACAGTCCCCATTCTCCATGATAGCTATGCCCAACAGGTACCATCTTGCTTGAGATTCAGCCCCTCCCCTCACTCCATCACTATCACCATCCACCTCCTTTACCTCAGGAGTTCCTTCCCTCCAAATATTTTAACCATCTCTATCTCCTTTCTTGAATCTCCTCAGCTCCAGGGCCTGTTTCCTCTCTCCATCTATTTTCCCATTTCCCATCTTCAACTTCATGTACCTGCTATTTTGTAAATGGATTACAGCTAGGATGAGGTTGGCCTGGACTAGGGATGGTTACTCAGAATAGAGGTCTCCAGGCAAGAGAGGTCCAGCCCCTGTCCATAGACCATTCATATCCTCAACATGCAAGCACTAAAAATCTCTTTTTCAAAAAATGGCCCTTATTTACATCTATAACAATGCAAGATGATGTGAACTCAACCAATTAAATCCCATTCTTCCCCAGTGATGGAAACTAGGGCTTTTTGCACACTTTAGCAAATAGTCTACCACTGAGCTACATTCTCAGCCCCCCAAAATCCCATTTTAGATAGATTTTATTCTTGGCTTCAACTTGAGGAACAAAAGTCAACATGAAGAATTTGTCAAATAACTAAGACTCTAGTGAAGAGCAACCCAACGGAATTTTCTGTGATGGAAGTGCTCTGTTCTATGTTGTTTAATATGGTAGATGCTGCCATGTGTGGCCACTGAGCCCTTCAAAAGTAGCTAGTACAAATGAAGAAATGAAAGTTTAATTGTTATTGCTTTTAACTAATTAAAATTCAAGAGACCACATGGTTAGTGACTCCCATCATGAACAGTGCAGCTCTAGATCCTGGGCTACAAACAGAAAGGCTCTTTAAGATCTTGACCCAGAAACCACTTCCAAAGATTAGATGTATTCATGTGGACTAACATCGCCTGCTCAAGGGAACTTTGTGAACTGGCTTACTGCCATTGGTACTTCCCACCCATCAATGCATCCTCTTCCTCCCTTCGTGAGTCCTCCCTCACCCCCCGCCATTTACATGCCAAGCCTCATTCTTGTTCTCATCCATGTAAACCAATCTCCAGCCAGAGCAGCTGCTCTAGCAGAGGTAGCAGCATTCTAGAAAGGGATGTGAAACTTTGTTCACGTTTAAATTCTCCATGCCAAGTCCTGAAGCAAAGGCAAACAAGCTCTATACACGGCCCCCAGAGAGGACAGATCTAGAGGACGGGAACCTGGAAATCAGTACTGTAGCCCTACCTTATAAAAACTGACAACAGACATGGAACAAAGTCAAGAAAAGACTCAGAATGATGAAACACAACCTGGGGATCCTGCAGTGTGGTGTCTTAGCTGGGCGTGGAAATGGGTGTGGAGGGAATCCCGCAGAGAAACTAGAAGGCTGTGGAGAGTACTCCAGACAAAGGAACTTTGTGAACAAATGCATGACTGTGGGGCCTTTTTTCAGTGGAAGCTCAGAGTGGAGATGCTGTTCCTAGAGCATCTGACCCAAAGGGAGCAGCCACACAGGGGCCACATGGAGAAAAGCCCTGTGTTTCTGCAAGTTCCCCCAAGATGGTAGGCACATCACCCACAATGCACAATTGCTCTTTTGTGGCATATGGACTAGCATGATGTATTAATAGGTATAAATTATAATGTAGAAGAGAAAAAATGAATATCATCCCATGACTTCAAGGGTATTATTGCTTAGGGAAAAATTCAATTACATTTAGATAAATGTTAAGTAAATAATAGGATAGGTGCTACACGGGGCAAAAATCATCATGTCTGAGGTTGGGGTAACCTTTGACAATGACAAGAAGTTGCTGAAAGATTTTAAGCTGGGAGACCCATGATGTCATCTGGACTTTGCAAAGTCCCTTCTGACTGTGGCTGGTGGTTGAAGGAGTTGAAGGAACAAAAACTAGAGTAGGGGAATCATCCGGGGACAGTGTCAGTAGCCATGAAAACAGATGACTCCCTACACAGCTGAGAATTAGTGTAGAAAGACACAGAGAAGGGAAAATATGGCAGGACTTGGTGACCAAGTGTACGCTGAGGAGAAGGGTAGAAGGACAACCTCGATTTCAAGAGTGGCCAAAGCGAAAGAAGTGATGGTACCATCCCAAGCACATGGTGAGGCTCAAGTGGGAAGTTGGGAGCGAGTCCAGCGTGGGACTTGCTAAGCTGGCAGAGGAAGGTTCGGACAGCTGGCCTGAGTTGTGGAGGCATCTCCTGAGTCTAAGTTCCCAGGACTACTTTTCAGAGGCACCCAGGTCTTATAATGCTTTTTCTGCAGTTTAGAAAGATGAAAGTAGAGGTAGAATCATGAAACAACCCATGTAAAGGTTGCCTAACCCTACCCAGACCTCTACTTCCAACACACACTGCAAGGAGAATGCACACTGAGACTTAAGGCCCAAGGTCTTTTGATCCATCAACAAAACACCACTGATTTTTGTGCCCTGGAGCAAGAATCCACCAGTGAGTGAGCAAGAAAGACCAAGTGCCTCTCATGGAGCTCACATGGAGAGACACAGACAATGAATATGTGAACAAGTAAGCACATTATATGGAGAAACACAAAGCAGATTAAAGGGGGAACCAATGGGATTGTTACTTTATATCAAGTAGTCTTAATATGACTTAGACCAAAGATCTAAAAGTTGGGAAAGAAAACTCTGCAGCCACTTGGGGAAAGACACCCTGCAGAGACTCCCTAGCAGGAGGGAAGGTGGCACATTCCATGAACAGGAAAAAATGAGTTTCAGATACACTGGTGACTACATAGGGCTTTAAGGTCATAATAAACTGGGCTTTTACTCTGAGCAAAACAGGAAACCAACAGGAATGAAGGTCCTAGATTTTAATGTGCTTACTTGTTCACAAAATAACATGATCTCATACTCAAAAAGGATCACTCTGACTGCTCTTTAACCAAAGAGGGCATGAGTACCAAAGGGGGACATGGGTAGAAGCAGGGAGACTGGGGTGGAGGGTCGGGGGCAAGTAGGTAATTCCAAAGAACACAGAAAGAACTGATGCTACAACAGAGTAGAAGCGAGAGGAGGATGGCCAGAGATGGAAACAGGAGGATGGGCTCTGCAAGTTCAAAGGCAGATTAGCCAAAATAACTTTGTATATTTAACCTAGTGTGGTAAGAAATAAAACAGTAGGTCTTAGATTTTAAAAGTATAATCATGGAAACCTGTTTCTCAGGTAGATAAAAACACCCAGAAATCTTACTGCTTAAGTAAACCAGTAAGATTCATAGTGAACCACTTAAGAATTCTCAGTTCTCAAGATCAATTGCCTATATATCAATTTCAATTTTTCTTAAATACTCACTGGAACTACCTGTCCATACACAGAACATATCCATCAGATACTCAGAGTATCACAATCTCTGCTGAACACATGGAGGACAGCAGCTTGCTGTGCCCTACATACCCTGTTAAGTCTTGTGTAGTTACATCTGCACATCTGCCCATCAACCATAAACAAACTCATGCCAAGCTTGAGATGTAGAGAGACTTACTGAGGGCCCACAAAATGCCAAGAAGACTACTATGCACTAGACATTATGAAATAAAGAGAAATGGTCTTTTTCTCAGGAAACAGGGAACGGAAGCTTTTAAATCCTGCAACAATCTTCCCAGAGGAGCTCTGAGTTGACTTTGAATGAAGTCAAAAGACAAACCAAAGAAATTGGATTGGTAGAATGAAAAAGGAGTTTTAGGGAAAGCAGGTTCAAATCTCATATCAGATTCCTTCATTCACACTGTATACCTACTTTGTACCAGACACCATTCTAGAGAGCATACCATGCAGATACCTGGTGGAAGAACCTTCCAGGCAGAGGATAGAGCAAGGGTCTAAGGTGGAAGGTCTTCCTGACATGAGGGTGGCCCATCAAGCCAAACACAAGGGGAATGAGAAAGGGGGGGGGTGGCAGAGGTGACCTCAGAGCACAAGGATCCTAAAAGGTCTTGGAGCCACTGCAAGCATTTATAAAGATGGGAAGCCACAGGGGGCTGGAACTTGGAAATGATACCATGAGGCGCATTTTTAACAGGGCCACTGATGCTTGGCAATGGCAGAAATGAAGTTAAGAGGCTGTTGCAGTATCCAGGCCAGGTGAGAGCTTGACAAAGGACACATTGGGTGAGGATGGTAATATTAAAGGGGTGAAGTTTTGGAGATACTTTGATTATGAGTCATGGTCTGTTCATGGATATATTCAGTTAATGCATGGTATTCAACAAACAAGAATCTAGAATGATGCAAGCCTTGGCACCTAAGAAATGGGAGAGATGGAGCAGTTTTGTTTTGTTTTTCGGGTGTTTTTTTTTTTTTTTTTTTTTTGAGATAGGAAGAATGCAGGAAAAGCAGGTATTGAGGGGGAAAGATCAGAAGTTCTATTTTGGACACACGAGGTTTGCAAAATCTTTTGGACGTGCTAGTAGAACTGATTATATTCAGAAAAAAGTCAGATAGGGACATAAGTTGGAGTCAACAGCATACAGATTATATTTAAGTCTTGGAAGTACATGAGTTAATTCTCCCCACCCCAACCCCCATCTAGTAAGGCTGGGGGGAAGGTTCTGGGAGGCTGAGTAGAGAGGTGGGAGAGGTCCATCCCTAAGAAGTCTCATGTGCTAAGCTAAGCAGCATTAGTTTTCTTACAAAAATCATCAGAGCTCCATACAGCTTTGAAAACAATGCAGATAATTAGATTTACCTTTTTAAAAGCTGACTTAGGCAATAAATATCTCTTGTGAGCATCTTCTGGCCTCACCTGCTTCCCTTCCCCTCTCCACTGGTAACAGGTCTCCATTCTCCTTTCAGCCTCCACTCCTCTGACGGAAGGATTGACAGCCACTGCACCCTACCTTGAACCACAGCACCTGACCCAAGCTGAACTGATTAGAACCATACTATGGACTTTGAATCCAAGATGAATGATAGTAAGGACCAAAAACAGATAATTCATCCCACAGCAAGAATGGTGAGAAGGCCATGCTTGGCTGAGCCTGTCAACCAGAGTGTTTCCTTGGGAAAGCTGGGTTTACCACATGATGGACAATTTCTTCCTGTGCAAGTGTTCCCCAAGAATTAGGCCGAAGCTACAAGGCCTTGTAAGTCATGCAGCATCCTTCCAGAGTATCCCACTGCCTGGGAATCACAGGCTTACTGAGATTAAAGGGGAGGGAAATGAGATACCACTCTTGATGAGGGAGTGACAGGGCAAACTTGTAGAACCTCTGAGAAGGAGGGGAGCTATTGCTGTGGTCGTCCTCAGAAAACACCATCTGCCATAGCAGTGAAGAGGCCCAGACTGCATCAGCCATGCAGTAGCTTAGCAAATCCTTTCTTTCCAGACCTTCTCTCCTACAAGGGTCAAAGCAGCTCATGTTCAGCCAGGCACTGAGGATTTTGTGCTTCAGTAGACAAGGAGATAGACAGATGTCAGAAGACAACAAGGAGGCCACTTCCCAGTAGGCCTGAGGAAGACTGTGTCATTGTTCACAGCTATCTACTGACAACTACACATCCCTACTTTGCCATGCCACTTGTAGCAGTTTTGTCCAGGGAAGCACACATGCCATCCACTTTCAGATTTGGCAATGTGCTTAGCATCCATCCTTCAGTGGACCATGAGTAGAGGTGACATCAGTTACACGTTAACCACAATTTCTAATTGCACCACTGGCTTGGCCTCATTTCTGCCCTGCGGTCTCAGAGAGAAACTCCTTCCCAAGTAGTGGGAAACAGACCACTGTCAACCTTGGTTGACATGGAGAATAACTGAGAAAGGTATGTTTCTGATATAAGTCACTAAGATTTGGGGAGTTATCTGTACTGCAGTAAACTTGACAGATTCAAGGCTCTTGAAAGAGATGAAATTTATGGTGGGAGCTGCAAAGGGCCGTCTCAAAAATGCAGGATGAGGAACTGAGGGAGAAAACTGTCTGCCTGATGGTCACTGGGGACCACTTCCCTGGTTATGATGGAGAGGAGCCACCTCAAGTTTGAGTCTACCCTAAAAAGCAGACGACTCCAGTGTCACAGCGTGTAGGAGTCCACTTCAAGGATGAATAACTCTACTGAATGAAAGACAAAAGAACCGAAGCCCCTTGAGATCTCTGGGACTGTCACACTAGGGCTGAGGCATTGGCACCAGCTTGGCTGCTCAGTCTCTGTGGGAAATGATGGGCTCAGCACCTTCTGCACACAGACTTCTCTACATGACTTGGTTAATTTAATCTATTATTTCTTTTTATCCCTACAAAAAAACTCCAGCATTTCCTTAGCAACTTATTCTCTAGTGCTTCGACCTACTTGATTATAATATTTAATGTAATTGGCTTAAATTGTTTATTCACTTTGATCCAAGTCTGGGAATTTATCTTTAAAGAAAAAGCTTTTTGAAGAATGTTCACATTTATACTTAAAAGTGGGAAATTAAAAAATGCCACAAAAGGAGTGTTTAAGTAACTGTGATATAACAATTCAGTTGACAATTAGATGGCATTTAAATATTTTTGTCAATAGATAACAAAAAATGTCCAAAAAGTAAAATAAGTGAAAAACAGGATATAAAAATGTATGTCTACAGATTAGAAATATGTACAAATAAATCTAATTGCAGGGGGATTTGGGGGGGAAGGAAATATACTATAAAGTAACAACAATGAGAACATGAATTTTGTTCACTTGTACTTTTCTGAATGCTGACTTTCTTTCTTGTTCCCATCCCCATAGTAGAGATTGAACCCAAGGATGCTCTATCACTGATCTACTTCCCCAGCCATTTTTACATTTTTTTTTTTGAGACATCACCTTGCTAAGTTGCTGAGGCTGTGCTTGAATCTGCAAAGCTCTTGCCTAAGCCTCCCAAGGGGCTGGAATTACAGGCATGTGCCACTATATATGGCCTGAATGCTTAATTTTTATGATGAAAATTTATAGAAATGCCTCTCTAGCTACATCTCTTTTAACATTCTCTTTATTTGTATCCTCGTATGACAGGAAATGCTGGTCTCTGTTCAAGTCTCAAACTTTGGGTTACAAGTTAACCAGGTTAATATGAGCATGTACAGAATGTCCTATAGAGGGGCTCAACTGTATAACGCATGGTTTAAGTCCATTGTCACACTGGTCTGGGGCAATATACAGTTGTCCCTCAGTATCTGCAGAGAATTGCAGAAGCCCATTGGATACCAAACCTGTGGATGCTCAATTCCCTCATGGAAAATAGCATAATGTTTGCACAGACTCTATACACAACCTCCTGTGTACTTTAAATCATCTCTAGATTATCTAATACCTAATATAATGTAAACGCTATTAAACATTTGTTAACTGTATTGCTTGGGGGATAATGACTCTTTTATAGTATACTTCCTTTACCAAATACTTTAAATTCGTGGTTAGGTCTTAAGAAAATCAATACACAGACCCTATGGGTAGGGAAGGCCAACTGCAGCAAGCATCCATCCAAGCGCAACTGTTCATGTCTCCTTTCCAAAGACTCAGCTTCCTTATAAGAAAAATAGGAATGACAAAAAAAAAAAAAAAGAATGTTTCCCTCTCAGCATTGCTGTGAATATGACATTAAGATGATATTGAGCACATATCAAATACTAAAGGTAACATTCTAATTTAATCCTTCTTCCATCCCTGGGACTTCCAGTAAACCCACCAGGGTCTGACCTTGGAGGACAAGTATTCGAGGGAAAAATTCCTTGGGGCCAACACACTCTGGTATATGGGTAAGGATGTGTGGCTTACAAAGAACTCTCATGGTGGTCCCATGTGAATTCCATCCATGCTGCCTTGTGGAGGATTCCCTTTCTTCCCAATCTGGCAAGTTAGGAGGGCATAGGGGTACAGGGACAAGCAGACAGCTGGGGAAGATCTCAGAAAAGTTCCTGACCTGCCTAGGTTACAAAGCGAGTCAGTAGCTGAGCTGGGACTGGAATCCAAACCTGAAGCTGACAACATGAACCATCTGTGACCTGGAAACACAGGATTTTCTTTATCTGGATGTTCTGTCAATCTAAACAAAACACACAACTTTTGCATACAGTTTTGTGCACAAAGTTTTCTAACCTAAACAGCTGTGCCTCTGGAGTCACTTAGTTGGGGGCAAGGCCCAGCAGACTCAGGTTCTAGATTAATCCTTTTCATCAACTTGGCTTTCTCATATTAAAAATGAGCAATTTTCACTTAACCACCAAGGTTCTGAGCCTCTAAAATTCCAATCTAGATATAACAATGGGAATTCCAGCTCATTAATGATTTTTATTTTAAGTCAACAGGTTTGAGGCACAGATTTATTTGCATAACCAAAACCTAAGAACTGAACAGTAGGTATTATTTACCCTTGGCAAGTTAGGGTAGAAAATATGAGTTTCCTAATGAGCAATCTGCAAACTGTACATTTTCTTTCATATATCACTATGGAGTTGTCAGATGGGAAATAAAGTGCACCATGTTTTTGGCTAGATCGTACTCATTTCTGAAACTTCTCTATGACCTACACACTCTACTATTTTGAAGAGCTGACATTTTCCAGCGTAAGAGAGGAAAAAAATAGATAACACAGAAAAAGAGCATTTTAGAAGAAAATGTTATTTATCCATTGAGTTGGGAAGATGGTTTTCTAAACTGAACAATGATTTTTATATTACTTTAAAACTAATCAATACCCTGGAGCCCACCATATTGTAATTTGGAAAAAGTACATATGATTAAACCTGAAGCTTTCACCTGGAAGGGGCTACTTCTTGAAAATTCTGGAACTTTAAATTCCATTGAAATCTATTACTAGATTCACAAAATGCTAAAGCTTCCCCGAAAGATGTGGATCTGCCAATAAATGGGCTATTGAGATCATCACCAATTGCATCATCTCAAAAGGCTAATACTGGGGTTTACACAACCACTATCACACTGCCACTATCATACTTCCATCTTGAGAATGGAAAGATTAATGAACCTAAACTGTAATTTGCTGTAGTGGTGAATTAATACAAGGATATCCCAGAGTAAAGACATGTAGAAAGAATGGATTTTTTCTCCCTCAACAGAACAAGGCATTTGCCATTTTATTAGCATTAATTCCCCAAAAGCATAAAACTATGAATGTGTAACTTTTGAATCTCTTCTCTAGACATTTATTTCTCTTTTTATGGTGTCAATATATTGGAACATCTCATTTGATTTTCTAGATGCCATTCCATTAAATGTTCTCCTCTATTCCAATATTTTGATTACAAGTTTCAGACAAGGGTCTTATGAATTCATTGTGAAAACACAATGACCTTGTGCCAAAGAATACTATTTACGTGGGGACTAATCATAAACATGTTGATATATATTGTTTCTTTTAAGAAATTTATTTGTTGATTAAAAATGCTTCCAACTATATATATATATATATATGTATATATATATATGTAGTGAAAAATCAGATTTATCCCCTAGAGCCCCCACTAACTTCCCACTCTTATCCCCCCACTTCCCAATACATCTCTACGAATGCCTTAGGTTGTGTGTCACTACACCTTTTATGGGTTTAATAAATGAGAGTTAGCCACTCCAGAGAGTGAAGACATTCGACCCTTGGGTTTTCTGGGTAAGGCTGACTTCACTCAGCATGATTTCTTCCATAGCCATCCATTTACCTTCAAAGGCTGCAATATCATTTCTAATTGCTGAGTAAAACTCCATGGTATATATGTACCACAGTTTTTGGATCCATTCATCCAGTGAGGGGCATCGGGGTTGTTTCCATAATTTAGCTATTGTAAATTGAGCTGCTATGAACAGATTTTGCTGTGTCGCTGTAATGTGCCAATTCTAAATCCCCTGCAAAAATACCCAGGAGAGGAATAGCTGGAAAACATGGTGGGTTCATCCTTAATTTTTTGAGGAGGAAAATGCTTTTTAACCACTGAGGATCACCTAAAAAACTGCAGGAGACAATAAGGTACAGCAGGTGCTTTGTACCATAGCACATCCTTGACCAGCTCAGATTTCCTTCCAAGGCTTAGACGAATAGATTCCCATATTAACAGTGTTCTCCCTCATCACCTACCAGAGTGATCTGGTGCATATTTCTCAGAGATAGCATCCAGACCCTCTGCCTGCAAAAGGGACCATGATAATGTCCCACACCTTAACTGTCTTTTACTCCATCCCTGTCTACTCTCCCCATTCCCTGCTTGGGTTTCCTGAATCCTTCCTGGAATCCAGTCGACTACCTAACACCAGGTCTTTGCCTCAGTCTCCAACCCCAGGCAGGAAAAGTTCTAGAAGTACTTTTAAAAGGGACAGTTACATTATACTGTCAAAGAGAAAGCAAGACCATTTGGAGATAAAATGTACAAACTCAGTCTGACCACAAACACATATGTGAACAAACCAAATGTAAATCTAGGCAGCACCTCCAACATTCTCCTGGTTTTACAAATTAAATCTGTCCAGGGTCCCAGCTTCAGGACATTCTCCAAGACTCAAAAGTCCAACCAAATGCAACAGTCCTTGGCATAACTGTTGTAGTAGCCTATGATTTCACATTGCCATTTAAGATACTCAGATCCAAAAGCAAGACCATGACTAAACCAAACCAAATGAATCATGCGAGAGACCTAAAGAAAGATTTTTCCCCTCTTCCAATTATTACATATTTTCTGAAATCCACTGACATTCCCCTCATTTAGGGATGTCTATAAAATCTTCTATAACTTCCTACAAGGAGTCGCTTCAGAAGTTTATGTCTGCCTCAAATGAATGCAGTTAACAAGGGTCACATCTGGGTGTGACCTAGAAGGCAGAGACACATTTAGAGCAGAAAAAAATATGAGGTTTTTCTTGGAGCCAGATGAACTCAAAAAGAATGATCATTAGTCTTTCTGAGGCCAAAATGGACCTGCATGTTCTGTCACCTGTATCAACTCAATCAGACAGAAAAGGAGAGAGATGTGAGCAAGCTTTAGAACACAGAGATGTTCTCTGAAGTACAATGTGAAGGATGAGAGAAGAGTGGATAACCATGTACCAGAAGAGAGGAAAAGATGTATGCGTGTTTAGCCCCACCCTCAAAGTATTCATCCAGACACTAAGCTCTTGTGCCAACAAAAAGGCAAAACGGTTAGGGAGAAGAAACCTTGTTATCATTTACTTAACACACTATCATCTTAGAGAAGCAAGAGGGGCCAGGACTATTTCACAACAAACTTGTCACTCTATATTTGACATATGCACACATACCCCGAGTACAAAATCAATGTCCTAAAAAGGACTCGTATGTCAATTCATTAACTACAGATGAGCATAGCTCTAATAGGAATTATCATGCACAATAAATTTTATGAAATCCATCACAATGCCCTAATTTTTACAGCAACAGTGGAAGCTCTGGGTGACTCTTCTGTTAGGAAAAGAGGCAGGAGTGAGCTGCTCAAAGCATAGGCCCTGGAACCACAGTCCGAGTACAACCCAGCAGCAGTGCTCACCAGTGACTTCTGGAAAACTGTTTAACCCCTCTCTGTCATGGTTCCATCATCTATTTGATAGGACCAGCAGTGCAACTGTTGTTAGTTCATGTGCAAAGGTTATCAGCATAGTGCCTGGCATAGAGCTTGGAAAAAAAAAAAGTGACCTATTTGGATGACACACAGATATAACTCATCCAGGCACATGAACTCCTCTTGGACCATAGTCCGACTTCCTACAATATGGCCTGTAACTCACCCCCTGAAAGTCCAAAATGCCTTCTCATCTACAAACTTACTTCCTAATTCCCAACACTGTGACTCTGCACAGATATCAACGCATCTTTAAAGGAAACTGTAAAGGGCAAGTTCACCCAGAGTCATTGGCAAAGGGACCGTGACAGAGTGAGTCCTTGGATCCCCAAACTGGTTGCTCACCAGAACCATCTCTAGGGGTCTTAAAATACTCAGATTCATGGATTCCCCTTTGATAATGTCACAGACTGCAAGAGGGCCTGGACACATGTTTTTTTTTTCCATTTTTATTGTTCTTTTCATTTTTAAAAATATTTTTATTAAAGAATTGGGTTATTGTACAATCATAAATGCATTTAAGGTAACAATATGATATGCATATACTCTTAAACCTGAATTACCCCCTGGATCCCTCCCTCTCCCCTCGCACACCTACCCTATGCCCCCCACACCACTACATATCTATGGTTGCCCTAGATTGTTACTATGCCTTTGTTAGGTCTAATACATGAAATTAACTACCTTTCACACAGGCCTGGATTTAGCTCCAGCCTCCACAAATGAGTGAAAACATTCAACCCTTGACTCTCTAAGTTTGGTTAACTTTGCTCAGCATGATTTCTTCCATCACCATCCATTTGCCTTCAAAGGCTCCAATTTTGTTGTTCCTAATTGTGAGTAGAACTCCATGGTATATATATACCACAGTGTTTGGATCCATTCATCCAGTGAGGGGCCTCTGGGTTGGTTCTATAATTTAGCTAGTATAAATTGAGCTGCTATGAGCATAGATTTTAATGTGTTGCTGTATTTATTTTTTTAAAAGCTCCCCAGGTATTTTCCCATGAAGCAAGAGGCTTGGGAACTCTGTTTTAAATCATAGGTAGGGCTAAAGTCAGCCGTTCTCATCCATGGGTGGTTTTGCCTGGAGAACAAGGGGACATTTGGCAATATCTGGAGACATTGTTTACAGTCACAGCTTGGGGAGTGGTACTAATGTCATCTGATGGTTACAGGCCAGGAATGCCGTCTTCCTACAATAGTGCACAGGACAGTTGGACTGCTCCACAGAGCTAAACAAGTTAATGTTGAGAAACCCAGCACTAAGTTATTTGAGGGTCTGGCTTTCTCCGGGTTGGTACAAGGAAATGGCCGTTAGGTTCCCAAGTTCATCAACAGGAGCCAACTCTCAAAGCCCAGAGACTCGAACTGGGTAATACATGGTCTGGTAACTAGGGAACAACTTTAAAAGACAAATGACGAATTCACAGAAAGACCAACAAAACCTCTGTGCACACAAGATGATATGAACTTAATTCAAAAGGACACACCGATCACCCAGACGCTAGGGACAGGGCAGAGGCAGAGTTTCTGCTCTGGACCAATAAATACCAGGTCCACCTGCAGAAACCTTAAGTGACAGGTTCACTTGGGCATTCAGCAGGTGATGGAGAAGAGGGGTGAGACACCTGGACCTCACTCTTCCACTTATTCCTCACAATTATCCCATAAGGCAGACATTTTGGCAGCTGAGGAAACCTGAATTTGATGGATATAAGAAACATGCTTAAGGCTGCCAGGGTTTGGCTGTGGACCTCACCTGCCCCTACCATTCAACCTTATAGCTTGAGGTCCAGGCTCTGAGCACTCACCAACCTGCTTCCCATCTCAACCTGGACTTTGTTTCTCTGAAGTATACCCTGAAGCACCATCATTCTGTTCAGTGTGTGGCACTGCCTCAGATCAGTAGAAACTTGTAGCAGGAAGCAGCTTAGATACTAGAGTTCTCATGAACTCCCCTGGTGATTCCTCAACTTGCATGACACTGAGAACCAACCAAGCACCCCTCTGTGACAGCTTTTGTTTAAGCACACTACTCCCAGGAAAACCACTGGGGACTGATTCCTTCAGGAGAAACTGGCTCTGACATAAAGACCACCATCTGACTTTTCTTAAGAGAAAACAAAACATGCTGTCTAAATTGATCCAAAAAAAGGAAAACATTTGACTCTGCTAACCTTTATTCAGGGAAAGCCAGCTCTTAAACAGCTCCTAAAAGGTGAAATTAAGTAGTTTAGTTGCCAAAAATAAAGTATTTTGGCACAAACAGCAACAGAGGTTCCTGCACTCTAGGGCCTGGTATGTGCATAGATTAGATGATTCACCACCTGCTGAAATCCCCAAACCAGAAATGATGAGGACACATTTGTAGGAACTCCACTGTGCTGGAGTTGGGGCCACAGATCTGATAGTAACTTTACCAACCACAGCCTTTATTTTGCCAACAAGAGAAACAGTCTTGTAAAGACAGGTTGCCAGCCACATGGGCAAATGATTATAGGAGCAATAAAGAGTAAAGCCATTCGTTATTCTCACTATAATTATTCTACTGGCTTATCTATGAATCATTCCAATTTTCCCTACCGTGGCAAGTACCCCATTTTGTTCTAATTTGTCTGCCCAATGATTTTGAATTAAAGTAATCTGCCATTTGCTTTTTTTAAACAAGAGGCAAAAAGATGGGATCCCATGCATGTTGAAAGAAAAATGCCATGTGGCTTAGAGCAACCCTTGGGATGCCCATTCCCTTCCTAATTGCCAGCCCGCTAGCTTTCTGACAGATGGAAAAGAAAGACCCGCCCCTTACAGAGCTTTCATAATGAGGCACTGGGTAATCACAACTTCACATTCAATCTGCCCCATTAATGCCAGAGGAAGTTCAAGGGAATGAGAGAATTAGGGTCTTGTGGATAAGAATGATGTGTGTGTACACAGTGATTTTATTAACCATTAACATGCTTTGTGGAGAAAGGGCTTCCAGTTCAAAAGCATGAAACAGATATGCAATTTACAACTGCCACTGATTTAATAGCTTGTCAGGGGGTGAATAGGTGTGGGTTGGAGTGTGTGTGCAACCATTGACTGCAAGATACCACAGAATAAAAACATCACCAGCCAGTCAATTAAGGGAATTATTCATGGGCTTGTTAAAAGGTCACATGCCAAAAACTTCACATAACAGAAAAGAGGCAAGTACATTGCTAAATTTTTTTCCCTTTTAAACCAGA